>JBBWSJ010000109.1:0-153595 GCA_038088505.1 Diaporthe velutina | reverse complement strand
TAGATCATTACCCACTTCGCTTCACTCATTCAAATAATATTGTGTCTTTGCTTGAAGGATCTGCTGCGCAGACATTAAGAAAAAAAACTTTACCTACAAAATGAAGTACCTCGCCATTCTCATCGCCACCCTGGCCGCCAGTGTCCTGGCCCAGAACAACAAGAATGACAAGTAAGTTTCGGTGCCCGCAACAAATAGGCTGCAGAAGTGCGCGAACGTCCCAGGCAGACATTGGACACTGACTCAAGATTTCGACATGAACAGCTGCGGCTTTCCTGATGGACCCGACTGCGAGTCTCTCGGAGAGGGCGACAATGGTCTGGAACAGTTCACCGACCCCGCGGGTGTCGACGCTGGCTGCTGTCTTCTTCCACTCCGTTGCGGCAATGGAGATGGAGGCGAGAGGTGTGAACGGGTCTAGAATGGAATTTTGATGACTATCAGAAGAACAGATCCGAAATGACGCATACTGAATACCCGGTCGACTCTGGTGGGTTCATGAGCGTGATGGTCGAGCTCGTGGGTGTCACGCATCTCGAAGGGAAAGAACAACCACAGCCAATGGTCATTCAAATATAGCAAGAATCCATACTTTTATGAATTTATATCATTGGCCATAATCAATGCGGGCTTTCTCTGTGGAGGCACTACGTCTTGACCGCCGCAGTCATATAGATAGCCGCGTTATGAGTACCAACATGGTCAACGAAACGACCTTTGGCTTATAGACCAAGTATAGCGTTAGGTGTGGTTTCGTTCTTAATCCGTATACGTGCTCTTTTGAAGCCGGAGGCGGTCCCTTCATACAGTAGTAAACGCTCGAAGACCCAGCGTTAGATAGGTATACAATGCCGATAACAACAGCAAGTATAGCGTTACTAGTGTACGGTGTGTACCTCACATGAGACTGCGTCTGACTTCTAGAGATAATTTTTAGATATTGCCACCAAAAAAAACACTCCTATGTTACCACAGTGCTGCAGTTATAAGCTGCCTACGGGATTTGTGTTGGTATATCAATTTTGCTGTCAGGTAAGACAGGGAGAATTCCTTGACAACCAAGATCACATTTGATAAAAGGCTCTTTCAATCTCTTGTCCCTCCTGGGTTTTAGTACCTCAGCGTCCCACTCAATGACCCTTGAAAATCTTTTCGAATTCAAATTCGTTCCATCTCACCGTGGGCTTCAGCCCGGCCAACTTCCAGTTCCCGTCAACCTTCTGATAATAATGCCTGATTAGAGCATGGCCATGTCCTTTGGCTTCCTATAAGACCAGGAGTGAGTAAGATGTTGCCGTATGCGAAATTGGGCTTGGAAGCTAAGCCTCCTGGGATATGTGTGCCCTGACACAGTCCAGGCGGGGCAAACATCGAAATGGGGAATGTACAAACTTACAACCGTCTTCTTATCCGGACCAGTGTATCTCTGGTGAGCGGCTCGTAGCTGGTGGTAGCCCGTCACGGAGTTTTCACCCGTCCTTTCAAATTTTGAGCCCCCGATAAAGTGTTGGGTATCAACCAGAGGGTCGCCGACGAAGCCTTCACTGCTGACCATGCCGACGAAGTCCTCTTGAGGAAGAGCATCCCACTTCTTACCCGTCACCTCCGTGTAATCGACCTGAACCTCGTCAGCAGACTGTACGTATCTTCTCTCTCTTTCTAATTGGACTCCTACCAAAAGCTGCGGGGCCAATATCTTGCGGAGTCGATCCCAGTTCTAAGGGCGCTGTCAGCCTCAGATGAACCCATGCCGTTGTTTGATGTCAAGAATCAAGACTGTGCCAGAACCTTCTCGTCATAGCTATCACCCCATTCGAAGGTCAACTCCTTCAATTCATTGGTCACTAGTCTATGTCAGCGGCAAGCACCAGAGGGCACGGGTTTTCGACGACATACATTCAGCATCGATTCGAGACATCGTGTAAGGCCAAATGTACAAGTGCAGGAAAAGACGAGGGTGTTGTTATTCTACGCCAGCGAGGAGCCGCATTGATAGTAGCGGGGACTCATGCTATTGTAGTCTATTTGCAAAACGACGGCACCATTAGTTCCCCACACTTTTCTTGCTTCCCCTCATCCCTTGACTCCACCGTTCCGCTTGGTGTTGCGACCATTTATCGCGACATCAGAGACGGGGCATTCCCTGCTAGCCAATTGAATGTATCGTACGTGCCGTCTTGGGGGTCATTTGTGGATGATCACTTGTTGGTCCACCAAACAAATGTGACGCTGATCGTGAGTTCCAAGACAAACGACCCCGGAGGTCCGTGGTTTGAGACTTACACCTCCGGCATTAGTGTCCACCTCTCCGGCGCAAGACTGATGTGACACGGAACCCACTTGCACAACCCACAACTAGTAAGGAGCACAATTGCACCGTCGCCCCTCTGCTGCACTTCAAACTGCTGTGATCACAATATTACCATTAAACCCTCGTTGTCATGGCCGACACGCCAGCTTACAAGACCGTCATGGTCACTGGCGCCAACGCCTTCTACTCAGCCGCCATCATCGAGCGCCTAGTGGAAAAGGGCGTCAAGATCCACGCAGTAGTCCGCCGCGAGTCAGCAGGGAAGCCCCTCGAGAAGCAGTACGGAGACAAGGTACAGGTGTTCACCGCGCCGGACCTCACCACGCCCGACGCCTTCAAGGACGCCATAAGGGGCTGCGACGCCGTCTTCCACGTGGCCTCGCCGTTCCGCTACAAGTTCTCCGACGCCGCGGCCGAGGTTTTGGATCCAGCCATCAAGTGCGCGGTGGCCGCCCTGAAGGCGGCGGCCACCGAGCCAAGGGTGAAGCGCGTCGTGTTCACGAGCTCCGTCGCCGCGTGCCTCGACCCGCTGCACCCGACGGGCTTCCACCGCCCGGGCTACACGTACACGGAGGCGGACTGGAACCCCGTGGGCTACGACCAGGCCGCAAAGCTGACGGCCTTCCCGCCCGTGTACACTGCCTCGAAAGCGCTCGCCGAGAAGGCGGCGTGGGACTTTGTGAAGGCCGAGAAGCGGCACTTTGACCTCGTGTGCATCAACCCGTGCCACACGTGGGGCAAGTACGGGCAGCACGTGGCGAGGGCGGCGGACATGAACGCGACCAACTCGGACCTGTCGAAGCTGATCGATGGCGAGGAGGGGGAGGTCCCCCGTACCATTATGCCGTGGATGTGTGACATCTCCGAGGTCGCGCAGGCGCACATCAACGCGTTGTACAGGCCTGAGGCGTCGGGACGGTACATCATTGCTAACCACGAGTACGACTTTCAGCAGGTGGTTGACTTGTTGCATGATAAATTCAAGGGCAGTGACTGGATACAGAATGTACCCAGAGGCACGCCTGGGAAGAAAGTCATTGATTCCCATTTTGTACTGGATAACACCCGGTCCAAGAAGGAGTTGGGTGTGGAATATGGGGACTGGAAGCAAAGTGTCATTGACTTCTGCTCTCAGTATCAGGAGGACAGGAAAAAGTTCACCTGAGTCGGAGTGTGAATCGAATCTGAATAATGGTGGATAAGTCGAGGGCCTATGTGTTGTCTCAACAATAGCTACAAATAATAAGAATTTACGTAGAAGCCTTCCGCGCCTCCCACTTTCGCTCATCTATATTCTTATTACCCCTTGAATGTGGTCCTCGGTGGCCCTCTTGTTCAGCTGGCTTTCTTTCTTGCTCCCCGGGCCAATTTTGAAGTCAAAAGACAAGCCATGACTTCGTGATCGGCTGGCTGTCATCCAGTGTTCCGGCTTTCAGCTCCAGCCCGCCTCGTCTTCCCTGATGATCACAACATCTCTTCCTTCGGCTCGACAATACGGTCTGAGGTGGCCAATGTGCTCGGGGCCTGTTGGGACGAGACATGCCTGTTTGTGTGTCCGAAGTGTTCCGCACATATCCCGCCTTGGCTTGATGCAGTGCATCGGCAGATACCTGGTGGCTCGATATCTTTCCGACCACCTGGAGCTCGTGCATTGAGTCCATGATCACCTAGGAAGCACAAGTTCAGCCGTTCTGGAGAGGGAGAAAGTGCAATGCTGTCATTTATATAGTCGACCGATTCTAGCTTTATTATATGGCGCCCGTATCTACAGCTTCGACCTGACGACCGAAGCAGCCTTCTCCCAAAGACCGTTCTTGTCAAGTCCTGGCTCGCCATCGTATATGTCTCTTTCGACCGCGCGAGAGTTTATCTGGGAGAATGTCACGTTAGTACCAAATTGATGAAAGCAATGAACCAGTGAGATCAAATTGCATCGTCATGGAGGACAAAAAGAAGACTTACAAATCTCGGGCCCAGATCGTCGATGTTCTTTGCCCCCAGCAGCCTCATGCACGTCTCCATCTCGGCCTGAAGAACTGTGATTTCCAAATCATTAGCATCGAAACACTTTGCGCCAGGCAAAGGCTGAAGGACTTACTCTCAAATGTTCGATAGACACCTTGCCACCCACCAGCGCCCAGTCCCCAGAGCGGCGCGCGCCCGATACCGACAGCCCTCGCACCCAGACACAACGCCTTGACGACATCCGTGCCCCGGCGGATACCCCCATCCACCCAGACCTCAAAGTCCTTGCTGTCCAGCACCTCGGGGCAGTACTTGCGGCACTCGAGCAGGGTGTGCACGGCGGGCGGGGCGGTGTCGAGGGCGCGGCCCCCGTGGTTGCTGAGGATGACGGCGCGCACGGAGCCCGGGTTCTCGCGGGCGTACTTGTAGGCCAGGAAGACGTCCTCGTGGGTCTGGACGCCCTTGAGCACGACGGGGAACTCGGGCGCGTGCTCCCGCAGCCAGGGCAGCGTCGTCTTCCACGTCAGGTCGGCGGCGGTGCCCCAGAACATGGCCTGCCCGACGCCGATGGGCCCCTTGCTCGCGCCTCCGCCGATGGCCGGGTAGTCGACCTGGCTCTCGGCGGGGGCGCCGCTGTCCTTCATCCCCTGGCGCTCGTCCATCTCGCGCTTGCCCGGGACGGGGGCGTCGAGGGTCAGGACGATGAACTTGTAGTGTTTCTTAAGCTTGTTGAGGCGCGCCAGCATGGCCTCGCTCTTGCGCCGCTCGTTCTGCACGTACAGCTGCCAGCCGAACACCTGGCCCTCCTGGGCCTCGGCCACGATCTGCTCGGGCGTCTGGCTCGCGTTGTGGGAGACGACCTGGCAGGCGCCGAAGTAGCCCGCGGCCTTGGCGATGCCCGCCTCGCCGTCCTGATGGGCGAGCCTGCCCATGGCCGCGGGGCAGGCGAAGACGGGGGTCTTGACGCCCAGCTCGCCCAGGAGGGTGGTCGAGGTGTCGCAGGCGGTGCAGTCGACGAAGACGCGCGGGCGCAGCAGGATGTTGCGGTAGACGGCGTTGTTGTAGGACTTGGAGAAGAGGTCGTCCGAGGCCGAGTAGTAGTATGCCCTGCACTTGGCGCTGACGAGTCGTTGTGCGGCGTCGGCTATCTCGTCGAGGTTGAGGAGGTGGTCGAGTGGTGGCCGCACATACTTCTCCACCGCTGTACTCGTGCTCGAGGGCTGGGAAGCTGTGGCTGTTGGTTGTGATGATGACGAGGAAGAGGCATTGTCGTTGCCGGTTGCTGAGTTCGCGCGTGCCAGGCTGTCTGCGTTGACGCGGCCTAGTTTTTGCTCGGGCTTGAGGTTCTCCTCGATGGTTCCGGGAGGGTGGACCGGGTCGTACTCTTCGGTGGCGTCTTTGCCAGCGAGCTTGAGGATGATCTTGGAGCCGCCGGGGTGTTCTGAGAGGAAGTCTGTCACGTCGTAGACATTGCCGTAGAGGATGACCCAGCAGCTCTCCTTGGAGGTGTGCTGGGCGACTGCAAAGACATTGAGTGGTCAGTATGATGCTCAAGGTTCTCCCCATGGTCTCAGCAACTGGGAAATGGACGGGGTTGGTGATGCCTGTGCTCTAACTTGCCTTCTTCTACTGTGAACTCCTTGGACATGATGGCTCTCCGGTTGGGCTTTCAACAACACAAGTACGGGGCGTGTAAATACAGCTCAGCTCAGCTCAGCTCGAAGTCAGGAACAAACGGAGAAATCAAACAGACAGAAAACAGAAAGTCGCAGCAAGAGATTGATCCCATCGTGGGATAAAAAGGATGAGGTCGACATTGTGCCGGAATTAATGACGGCACTCGAGTCTGGTCCCTCGGGGGAAAAGGCAAGATTCGGCGAGAAATGCCCCTGGATTGGCTGGCGGGCAGCTCGCCCAGCGATCCGGAGAAGTGTCACCCCACTTCCCCACAGATTTGCGCCCAAGAAAGGCGTGGGGGAGCTTCTCGAGCATTTGCAATTGGCGTTGGCCCATTCGCCGGGTCGCTCCAATTTGTACCGAGCTTGGCTCCGCTAATCGGAGTGTGTCACTCCGCCTGGAGCACTCCTTGAGAATGCCTTCAGTCTACTATTTCACGACCAAATCCTGCCTCATGAGAACATCTTCCTCCACAAAGGGCATATCAGTTTATGGAATATCGACAGAGAGTCATTCTGCTTTGGACCATTGCCTGTTATCACGCCGACGCGTCTTCTTGAACGCTACAGCAGGACGTGCTGCTGCCCACAACACGCAGACAACAAACAGCCCAGCCACCTGGTTGAGGGAAGAGCACACTGTTGGGTATTCGTCCTGGACATCGAAAGCGGACTTGAGAGCGAGTTATATATACTCGAGCACAATGCTAGACCACTCAAGGATTACACGTCATATCATTCTCAATTGACATCCGATTAAATCTGGCTCCACTCCTACAGATCGCATTCACCTTCTCCTGCATCTTATTCACCGTGGAGTTATCTTTTGATCCACCTAGGCCGTTCCTGGCTGACCAATCTGCGCATCCAGATTCGAGCTCGCTCGATCTAACAGTGGACTGAGAAGTCTGCCGGAGATGGTCGTGGGCGAAGATTAGTGATCCACGTCTTCAACGCTGAATCAAGCGCACTGTCGAGACCCGGGCCGGGATCAGAGGGACTGTCATCCCTCCGCCCTATCGCTTGTACTTTCCAAATGTGGTTGACCTAGAGCATGCCACCATCCTCCTGCCGCCCAATTGCTGTCTCACAAGATGCAGAGCATCGACGTTTGACTCACCCAGAGCCATGTGTCAACGGTCCGCGGATCCCATACACGGAGATAAATATTCACTTGCTCACCGTGACCCTCCAGATGAATTTTTAGAATCATCACTGAACCACCGCCTTGAACAAGAAGATCCAGTTACCACGCCAGCATGTCTAACGACGACTCACAAGTCTATCAAAAGACGACCGACTCAGCCATCAACAGGCACAAAGAGAGAGGTTTGGCTGCCCTGAAACCGGCTTACATGTCAGCCTCCTAACAAGGCTCTGCCAGGTCACTATGACGCCCAAACAGTCCACGGCATAATCAACTCGACCCCGGTCGCCCATGTCTCCTTCATCCCGGACCCCTCTGACCCTAAGCCGGTGGTACTCCCAATGATCGCCCGCGTCGGCTCCTTCAACGGCCAAGAGCCCGCCGTGTACGTCCACGGCTACGTCTCAGCCCGCATGTTCCGCCCCCAGACGGGCCGCCCAGACCAGCAGGCAGCGACAAAAGATAACGACCCAGGTTTCCCCATATGCGTAGCCGCCACTAAGATCGACAACCTCGTGCTGGCCCTCACGCCCTTCAACCACAGCTACGACTACCGCAGCGCCGTCGTCCACGGCACGGCGCAGCTGCTGGACCCGGGCACGAGGGCGAATCCTGCCAACCGCGCCGAGATCGAGTACGCGTTGCGGCTTATCACCGACTCGATGGTCGCGGACCGGTGGGACAACACCCGCGCGCCCGACGAGGCCGAGGTCGCCGCCACGCGCATTATGAAGGTGCGGATCGACTCCGCGTCCGCCAAGGTGCGCGACTCGGGCGTTAGTGATGATGCAAAGGACCTGAAGAATGACGAGACCACCTCGCGGGTGTGGACTGGTGTCATACCCTACGTCGAGGTCCTGGGCGAGCCGCGGCCTGCTGCGACGAACAAGGTCGCGAGTGTGCCTTCTTATATTGGGGAGCATGTCAGGAGCCATAATGAGAAGGCTGGTGGGCAGACTATAGCTGGTAGGCTTATGGGAAAGATGATGGCATCACTGTTCGGGCGGTGAGAAATGGGGAAAGCCCGAGCACTGTTCTATTGCGCACTTTTTATCCGCACATCTACTCTTGTCAAAGTGTCATGAGACTGCACTATGTCTCCCAAATACGAATATGATTACTGTTCAAACTGCTGTGCAGAACATCCGGGAACGACAGGCTAAAACACGAAAGCACACAGGACAGATTATATACAATTTATCCCACGCACCACATGAGGAAACCATCAGCCCTCTCAGAGTACAATCTCCTGCCTAGACGAAACTAACAAATTCAGCCCGTATGTACATATGAAATTCGAGACATTACCACTACCAGAATGGTTCAGTAACCCAACAGCACCATCGTCATAATCATCATGGTCGTTATCATCGTGGTCATATCAGTTCCGGCGCGAGCCACGGGGGCGGAACTTGCGCCCATTCCCCTTGCCGGGTCGAAATTCAGGCGGCGGGGGAGGATCTTGGCCGGGAATAGGCGGGGGAGGAGGAGCCTGGCCGGGCTGCCCTGGTGGTGGCGGCGGCGCTTGACAGGGGATGGTGGGAGGGGGCGGAGGTTCTTGGCCAGGAACAGGTGGCGGCGGAGGGGGTGCCTGACCGGGAACAGGAGGAGGGGGTGGGGGGTCCTGACCAGGAATTGGTGGTGGCGGAGGAGGAGCCTGACCAGGCTGGCCGGGCACGGGTGGCGGAGCTTGGCCCGGCTGCCCGGACGGCGGCGGCGGCGGCGGAGCCTGACCGGGAATCGGAGGCGGCGGAGGAGGGGCTTGGCCAGGCTGGCCAGGAACGGGTGGGGGTGCTTGGCCTGGGACAGGCGGCGGTGGTCGAGGTGCCCGGTTCTTCCCCTTGCCTGGTCGACCTCCGCCCCCGTGGCCGGGCACGTCGGTGTCTTGTCCCGGAGGAGGCGCAGCCTGGACCACGACGCCGTCGGCCGCGTTCACATCAGCCGAGGTAAACTGAGCGGGCTGAAAGGCGCACAGGGCCACGAGGTCGTTGACTTCTGCAAAGTCACATCCAACGTTAGCAGCCAGGACCGCAAGAGCGTATTGATCCTCTGATAAAAAAAATCCGGGCGTGTCTACTTACCCCTTCCGTCGTTGAACTCGATGGCATTCTGCTGAACACAGCTCTGGCAAAGCGCCGTCATGCGCCCGACGTCGAAGCTCTGGTTCTGGCAGTAGCAGGCCTGCTCGCCCTGGACCTCTGCCGCCTCGCCGCCCACGAGGTCGTCGTCGACGTCGCAGGTGCGGCTCAGCTCCAAGGTCGGGCGGCATATGGCCTGGCATGCCGCCGGGACGTCTTGGGTGTCAACGTCCAGGTCTGCACTGACCTTGGAGAGGAGGGAGGTCAGGGCGAGGGTGGCTGCGATATGGGGTCTCATTGTTTTTGCGGAGGGTGAATCGTTGGTAGGTAACAAACTGTTTATCTATTACGGTTCAAAAGCTTGGGATGATTTCGTTACTTTGTCATCGGTGGATGGACAAGACCAATCTAAAAGCCTGGGATTTGAGGTCATATTTATATTGATCCGACATTGTAGCAAGAATACCAGAAAGAGATGATCTTCTAGGAGTGCATCGCCATCATCGACAAGCTCATCTGCATACGTCGTCATCCTGCCCCCCAAACTAGTCAGTAAGCTTTCATGGCAATGAACTGCACCCACGTGCATGGTGGTTATCTCCTCAGATATCATGATCCAAGGCATGCGGGCATCATGGACCAAGATCAGAATATCCGGTACAAGCAACCCTGCAACCCATCATGCCCAACCCCTTTGGCGATCCATCATCCAGTCATCGAAGTCATACTTCAGCCGAGGAAACTGAGAACAGACGAAGTTTGGACGACAGGCAGCGAAGCTTCGAAATCGGGTGAAAGGGAGTGGTTATGTTGGTATGCGCGAAGATATCACGACTTCGTCATTCTCCGTAGTCGCTTTTCCTATTCGGCTGAAGAACCACATAATAAGGGAGGAGCATTATAGACTAAGCACTGGGCTGAAACAAACCTTAGATGTTGTCGTGGACCACTTGGGACCAGACGATCTTGCCGGCGGCCGTTTTGCATGCCAAGACAGCACAAGGCGGAATTCACCCCTGGTACAACAACCACACAGCCGGTTGTAGGCGGAAAATTCCATCTTAGCAGCCTTCACCACAGCCTCGGCTACTGTCATGGCAGTAGATAGCTGAAAGCGATTCATGCGGTGGCCCGTAACGGTTCCCATTCGGCGGCTGGGCCACGGCCAAGGAGAAACAAGCCCAAGCGTCCCGAAAGTCTGGGCTGGCTGCGAACCACTCAACAGGGACTGACCTCTGGGGATGGTTGCTAACAAGCACTGCATATGCCCATTGCCGAATTAAACCCCATCCGTGCCCAACGCTTTCCATATACCTTCTAGACTTTCCGAATTTTGGCTTTTCTGCTAGTTGTGCTCCTGTCGCCGGCGGCCAGCTTGGCATGAAGTAAGCATAAACCAGGTCTCCGCAGACTCAGATCTACGGCAGATGGGGAAATGCTGTCGCCAAGAGCGTTGTCTGTCGCCTGAATGGGCGAGTGTCTTGTGGCAGTGCACACTCCAGCCTTCTTTTACTAGAACTACTCTTCGAGCTTTGACGCACTGAATGGCGGTTATTAGATAATAAGGTGTCGATATAGGAACTATGTTTCTCCCGTCGGTTCTTTGTTGCTGATTCGCCGTGAGAACTCCGGTGCCTGGCCGCGTCTTAACCATTGCAAGCCACACCTTCACCACAGTCTTGACACCGTCTGTTCTCGCAGTGATGTCAAAGTAAATATCCTCTGTATCAAATCAGGTCCTTGGTATTCCATGGTTCTAGATGTTGGAGTGTGTGAGTAATCTACGAACACAGGACCATATCACAAGCGAAAAGGTCCTAGGAGTTGTTAGTAATTGATAGAGTGATGTTGAAATTATTACACTATTTCTTTTCGTCTTCCCATTTCCGTCATCACGCATAATTGTACTCAGCTCAACAGGGCCCCTAGGTCCCAGATTATTCACAAACTCTGCTTGTAATCACGTAACTTTCCAGTATTTGTTCTGTGTCCACGTCACCATTCCGACTTGATCGCCTGGCACGAGAGTCATGGAGGCCTCAATCTTCTCGAACCTGGCGTGTCATTTGATGATCACTAGGTTATCAGCCCCAATTAAGGCCCAGGATTTACCACTGATGAGGACGAAAGGTGGTCTGATCTTGTCGAGGAGTGCTGCCTGTGTGAACAGCAGCACATCACATCGACTGCCTCCTGTGTTTGACATGGACCTTCCTTTCGAAGATTGGGAATTGCGAGAGATGCTCCGTGATCTGTCCGATGGAAGTCAATATTCCGGCACAGCCAGTCTACTCCCCCTGCTCTCCTTGTGCCTTTGGGTTCCTTGCTTTGACTTAGACCGTGGATCGCATCGTTGGCTGCCACACGGCAGAAACTTGTGCCGAAGTTGTGATGGTGCTACGCATTGTTATTGCTCACAACTCTGCTATGTTTCGATCTGGGCGTCCAGTCACCTCAGTGATCCTGTCCATGCCAGTACTTGTCTGAGGGAGTTACGGATGATGAACAAGCCGGGGAAAACACCAGCATCCATTTGAGGTAACTGGCCCATCTGCAAATGTGAATTGTGTATAAGCATCAAACGAGTATGATGGGGATGTTATCTAGGGTGTCCATTTATAATCTTGCGGAAGAATCCAGTCTGACCTGCATGAATCTAGCTGCTGAGACAATCTGATGATTTGAAACCTGAGGTAGTATGAGAAGGCCAAAAAAACAGTCATGTTCCATCGATTTTCGGGGCGTCTGTTCGGCAAAACTTGCTCTGATTATGGGCGCAGGATCACTGACAGGCGCCTCCATTTAAGAATGGTCTCAGTGAAGGATCTCTGCGCCGTAAAATCCTTCCGATGGAACCGCAAAATCCATCAAATCTTGCAAAGCTACAAGATAACGCAGCACCCTGAATGATGTCCCCTATCATAATACCCTTGCTCCGATGTCTCCTCTAGGTCCTCCTCTGCACCCCCTTGCATGCCATCATGCAGACCCTTCTCGTGCCAACCTTGCATGTACGCATCATTGTCTATTGACACGGAGATCAATGAGAATGCACTCTGAATCGTGTCCGTCACAAAAGGGATGAAATGAGCTGGGCCTACATATGGAAGCATGCTCTCTGCAGGCGACACAAATCCTGTCGCCCGCCCGCTTATAATGCGACTCCAGTTCCATGGTCTGGGAGCCTCTGCAGGTGTCTAAATCGCAGTTATTAGGGATTAATTATGAAACCAGAGGTAGGTGAGCCCGATTTCAAACCGTGGTTCAAACTAGCGGAGTGTGAAAATCTACATACGCTCATCGCACCAAGACGCCCGTGGGGCGCGATCTCGGTTGCAGTCTTGGAGTCGGCAGCACGTTTCGGGCATGGCCGTTCCGAAACAGTTAGACGTCAGCTATATGACAGATAGAGGATGAGATCTGAGACGCAGTGGCCGAGCAAAAAGCAGCAGTATTGTCAGCGATCAAGCAGGTGGAGTTTTCCACATGGGTTGGGTGAAGGCAGCTGCCACAACACTATATTCAGTGTTGGGAGCTCGTACGCTCCAAGAGCTTGATGGGCACGAAGTAGCCACAAATCCTGAATTGAGAGTTACACCCCGAATGATTATACGGCAAAGCAGTGTGTGGTAATCGGTACCTACCCGTCATATCATGCCACACGCTCAGTCCTGGTCGACTGTTACAAAAGCGTTCTGAGGGGCCATGCACGAGGTAGCACTGGTCTTTGTGTGACTACAAGAAGCAAACATTGCAACAATAACGGGAACACACGTGCCCGAAATTTCCTTTTGTCCTGACGCTCCAAATGGTCGGTTTTCCTCTGCGTTACTCGAACTGGGGCAAGTCACACGCAGAATACTCAAACACGGACAAATTTAAGCTGGACCTGCACACGAAGTTTCTACAAGGTGACGAATCTGAGCATGAATTACGTCTGGTCTGCTTTTAATGTGTAATCTTGCATCACAGCGGAACAGGACCCGCTGTGTGAGCTGTGAGCTCAAGCTTTGTCAAACTGCGCCGACTGCTGCCAGAACCACAACTGTCTGCCCACGAGCTTATTTATGTCGCTTAACGCTGGGTCTTTGAGCGTTTACTACTGTATGAAGGGACCGCTTACGGATTCAAAAGAGCACGTATATGGATTGAGAACGAAACCACTTATGTCGCTGAATGACAATCCAATTCTTCCTCGACATCAGACTGTTTAATGTAGTCTCTGATCCATTCAGTTAATGCTTTGCTTGTAGTCACGCATGACGTGTCTCCTCTCCTAGCCTCCATGGCGTATTTCACCCTTCCTGTTCCGCAATTCCAAACTCATTCATCCGATCTGTACGTGCTTCATAATATTTCCAAGGCAAGATCAATAGCTGTCACATCCTATACAATGCAAAGGCCGAAACACTCGACTGCAAGCTTCTGATCGAAAGAAATTTGCTCCGAAAAATGTGAGAGAGGCCAGGAACAATCAAAAGTATCTGCCATGCAAGCCCCCCCCCCCCGGAGCTTTAGTGAACCCATCACAGACCCGCAGTGGGTATATTATAGAACTGCGGCCTGAATTGAGTCACGACGTCAAGTTAATAGGGAGCAAAGTACCCTCTTGCGGGTCAAAGCCAAGACCGGGAATGGTCATCTTTGTAAGGCACATGACGCAGTTTTCAATTTGTACGCTACGAGAGAGATGGCAGCCCCGCTATTCAACGCGTATCCAGTCGTGTCAGTCATCATGTCCCATGCTGAAACGAGTCAAAAGCCCCAGAAACGGTGTGCATCTGGAAAGGGGTTGAGATCTCTTATCAACTGGTAATGAGCACTTTCCTGTAGCTATAAAAGTATAAGTTATACATCGCATCCATATGCGCATCTATGCCGTATTCACCGAAAACCTCGTTCAGGAGCAACTGTAAACCCCAAGAGACTGTACATTTCGAAGACTCCATTGATTCTCTCCACAATCACGACAATGCAGATCCACAAGTCACTCTACACCGCCGTCGCCATGCTCCTCGCGGCACAGTCCGTCTCGGCCGCTTGCTCGTTTACTTTATCTTGCCCTGCCGAGAAGTGGAGCTGTGGTGATGGGTGCTGCTGCGACAGCTCCACCGAGGCTTGCGTCTGCTCTCCTTAGGTGCTCGTTGTATCGGCGCCAGACGAATGAAGATTTTGAATGCATTTCCATGGTGAGTTCTCAGCCTTCTAAGAGGGCAGCGTAACTATGCGAACGATACACAAAGCTGACAACCAAGAATCATAGACCAGCGAAGAGTACTTCAAGTAAAGGCGCATGTCACTGCAACATTCATTGGACACGGCACATGAAATGGCAGTGGATTGGTGCACCAATGAGATATGATGCCTCGGGACTGGAGACTTGATGGTGGCTAGGTACAGTTGTGACCCATGACGGTCATCTCTTTGAATCAATTCTCCAAAAAAGTATTGAAAATAGAATATGGGCATTTGGGGAGTTTGTGCTGGCTTCTGCAACTATGTGATACACGTCATCACCAATATTCCGAGTGGTATGTTGGCGAAGCACGCTGAGATCAGTTATGGAAGCCCCACGGGTGCAGAGAGGTCTTTATATATCTGCATAGGTGGAATAATCGACACAATAAATGCAATAGTCATGAAATACAAGTTCCACCAGGCACGGATGGGCCCGAACTTCTCAAACTTTGAGCTTAGCTCTCGAACCGGAGGTCCACTAGTTCATCCAATCGTATTCGGGTTCTGGCTGGACACGGATCATGATGTGCTCCGGCGGCCCCGACAGCTATCGTTTCAGCGCGTCATAACTCCGTGGACAACTCGAGTACATGTTGCCAAGACATCGACCTTATTTCACTCAGTCCATCTATCAAAATTATCCTGCCCGCGTCGAGTCACTCTCCCTTGCTCATCCGACAGAGAAACATAGACCATGGCCACCCGCTTCGCGCTTAAATGCGCCAAAGAGTCCGCCGGCACAATTTCCCTCCCTAATTTGTGCATCGGAACCTGGGCCTGGGGGGACTCCCGGACGTGGCAGAATGCATCCAAAGACGCAGTGGCAGACCTGAAGGGGGCGTGGAAGTGCATGAGCGACTCGAACCTCTTCTTCGTCGACACGGCCGAGGTCTACGGCGGCGGCGAGTCGGAGAGGATCATCTCCAAGCTCCGCAAGGACTCAAAGCTCACCACCGACGAGTTCAGATCCAGACTCGTGATCGCCAGCAAATTCCTCCCGATCCCGTGGCCGCCGACGCGCCTGCTCCTGCCGGGCGGGATGGTGACGTACTGCAAGGCGAGCTTGGAGAGGCTAGGCCTGGAGAAGATGGACCTCTACCAGATCCACGGACCGACACACTTCGCCAACTCGATCGACGCCATGGCGGGCGGCCTGGCAAAGTGCGTGGAGCTGGGTCTGACGCGCTCGGTCGGCGTCAGCAACTACAGCAAGGACGAGATGATCAAGATCGACGAGGCGCTCAAGAAGAGAGGCCTGAGGCTGGCCAGCAACCAGGTCGAGTTCTCGCTGCTGCGCACGCTGCCCGAGAAGAGTGGGCTGCTCGAGGAGTGCAGGAAGCGCGGCATCGTGCTCATGGCGTACAGCCCGCTCGGGATGGGCCGGCTGACGGGCAAGTACTCCAAGGAGAACCCGCCGCCGTCGGGCAGGAGGTTTGGCAATTTTCCCATGGAGAAGCTTGCCCTACTTCTGGATACGCTCCGTAAAGTTGGAGAGGCGCATGGTGTCAAGTCCAGTGCTGTGGCGCTGAAGTGGGTGATCCAGAAGGGGGCCATTCCACTTGGCGGAGTCAAGAATGCGAGGCAGGCTGAGGAAAATGCGAAGGCCGCCAGTGATGAGTGGCTGTTGAGTCAGAGTGAGATGGAAGAGCTGGATAAACATGCCCAAGTCGGTACGACAAGCATGATGTGGCAGCATGGTTGAGAAAGCAGAAAATCGCTACAAGAATGGCTAATTACTGCAAACATAATCCAGCCTCACGTAGGAGTTTTCCCTGCTTAGAACATAAAAATGACCAGAGATAGCGTAATAGCATTATGTACAATGCGGGCCAAGGCAGACTTGTATTTTGAAGTGACAACAGTGGGGTCGAAGTATCCTGGCAAGTCTAGAGCAGGAAGGTCACCAAATCATACGAAGTCAAGACGGCAGTAATGTTTGGATTGAGAGCTTGAGCACTCACCCAACTTGCATGCCACGATTGAAATCAGACTACAAAGGAAAGCAAGTTTAAGCAAGCCACTCCCGCGCCTTGGGAGGTGTCCTCATGCAGTGGCAGGCGATCGATCCACCATACCCTGTGCTCCGTACGTCAAACACCCCTTTGAGCTGCAAGTTGTTTTCTCAATTAGGTATCTCCCTGACCGGTAACATATGAAATGGGCACGCAGGTATAATTGCAATGGGGCCACAGCTTTATTTTCCTTTTTGTGTCTATTTGTTGACACTGTACTGCGTCAAAGCGGCTCATGACCTACAGCCGGCCGCCGTAAGTATGCAACCCACTCCGGGTTTCTAAATGATGCTGTCAAAGTTTTTGAGGCCTTCGTGCTGCAAAGGCCGGGTCTCCTCGTGACTGTGACCATCTGTCTGTATTGATCAGACGGGACTGCTGCTCCGCACAAGATAGAGGAGTGTTTCCTATCTGGGAGGCCTTCTTCGCGCATGATCTTCTTCTGGGGCGGGACTACTCGTCCTCGATGTTGCCCTCGGTTGCATCATCCGAACCCTCCAAATTGTCCTCCTCGTTCACGTTGTCGGTCTCGTCGGCCTCCTTCGCATCGTCTGTCCCGCTCTTCTCGTGTACATCATGCTCCTCATCGGCCTCATGGCCCTCGTTTACAGCGTCGGGGTCGTCCGCCTCGGGCGCTTCTTGATTCTCCTCCATCTGTGAGGAATGCCGATTGTTAGTACTGTCGATCTGTTAATATAACTTAGTAGTACTTACTGGTCCAGTGACCTTTTCGAAACCCTCTTCGTCCGAGACGCTTCCGATCCTAGTGACAAAGAATCTTCCATGGGTATGGTTGGCGTACACCCAGACGACCCTCTATAAAACTTATTGTTAGCCTCATGCTAATACCCACTGTGTCTAGAGCCTTCAGGGAACATTGAGGTGTGTAGGAAATAGCGCGGTAAAAAGTCGTTTAATTCACTTACACCGTGATCCTTCGTGGGCCAAAGGTAAATCCTCTGGACGAACACAGGCGGGTTGCGGGTGTTAAAAGAGTGTGCGAGCTCTAAGAAGGCATCCGATCCCGACTTCTTCACCAAGACGTCGGGGGAGATCTCGTTGCTGTGACAGAACATGTGCACCGTTGTGCGCTTGAACTGGCAGTAGTTGAGGTGGGGAAAATGGCCCAGGAACTGATCGAGCGGAATTTGATTCAGAGCAGACAGCTCATCGGCAAGAGGCACTCCCTCGAGGGCTCGGATGCGTTGTCTAGCGAAGACTGGTATGGCGGTCAAATTCGCCCGCAGAGGCCTGTGAGCCAACTTTACCGCGGTCTCGGTCCAGTAAATGTGCCGAGATTCTCTGTAGACTTCCTTGCAGGCACGCACAAGGTTGAATTGCTCGTTCAGGGGCAGGCAGATGCGGTTGAATCCGTTGTATTGATTGTCAGGGTCGCCTCGGTCTGGCCTGTAGACGACCTCCTGCTTGGATCCGCGGAAGAACTCGCGGTAGATCATCACACGGACGTCGTACGGAAGCTCGGTGAAAATGGGAGAGTTTGCGTGGCCCGGGGGAGGCGGTTGGTTGCTGTTCGTAACGTTCTCCATCGTATATTTATCCCTAGGACCCTCGAGAGAAGATCGTGGGTCGCTGTCGATCGGGTGGCTTCGCTGCCGAAGATTACCCCGTGACTGATACCTGGTGAATATGCATGTGAACTTGAGTATCTTCCGAGCAAGATCTTTGGACTTCCTACTCGACGGGGCAAGCTTATCAACTTACTTGAGTATGGCCTTGTTGAACGGCTTGCCAACAAACGGTCGACTGCGTTGAAGACTTCTCTTGGAGGCGTCTTCGCACACGAGGTCCTGCTATGAGGCTTCTCGGTTGAGCTTCTGCTGCTTGTTAGAAATGAGCTGAACAGGCCTTGGACATACCTGTTGAGGACGTAGAGATGATAGAACACCGGTACTGTTACTTACTGTCGACGAGGATGTCGTAGTTGAGGATGTCGTAGGCGAGTTGTCCATAGACAAGCTCTTTACGGATGAAGATTTCGATGGCCAGCTGTCGGAAGCTCTCAGCGTCGATATTGTGACTTGTTGAATACCAGTTGATCGAGGTTGTGGTTGGAGGCAAGTTCTATCATGACTTGTTTCGAAGTGGCCAGCCTTTTTGTGTACGTCGAATTGTCATTCACCTCCGACTGTGCCAATTCCAATGAATGGACACCGGCATTGCGTATTGTCCCTTGGAAATGCCCAGGGCCTGAGTGGTATTGAATGAGAGATCGGTATCCTACCGGAGGTGAAGGGGGGTGGGCAGCTGTCCCCAGCCGGCGACGTCCCCGTGCCCTCAGTTGGGACGTCTCAGAGCCTGACCGAGCTAAGATGTATCTAGGGCTGATTCATGTCTCCAGTAGAATCGCCTTGATGTAGTGGAGCATGCTGTCTTCCGGGCTACCAGAGCCCCTGAGTGCTCAAAGCTGCCGTCGGTACTCCCTCCAGGCTAAAACAAGCAGGAAGCTCATGATGTCGCACCCGGTATTGACTCTGTTTCTGCTATCAAATCAAGGAAGACTCCAGACCCTCATGAGAAGAGCTACATAACCCTGAAGAGTTCAGATATACCAAAGAGTAGAAAGGGGCCGCCAATGACCTGAGAGTTTACAACTGTGAAAGTTAACCATGTGCAGACTTCTCCGGCGAGGATCCAGTTCTGGGGCCATCTAGATAACGATGGAACGACTGTAACAATGTTCCAGGTCGGTCACTTTCACTCGAGAGATGACCTCGGGGCCAAGCTACCATTTGTAGACCTTTTGTCAGCCGGCGGAGGCACGCCTGCCCCCAGATTGAGCAGAACCTCTTAGGAATCACCCATCCTTCACTGTGAAGCTCGTCAAGAAGAGCGCAGTGAAATGATCTGTGATCACACTTGATTGCAACGGGGCATTAAGACATTGATAAGAGACCTTAGCATGGGCTCTGACTCTTACCGAGTGTAATAAATGAGCCACAGAGGGAACTTTGATGACTTCTACAGTGAAGCAGCTTAGAATATTCTCCCGGCTCTCGAAAGCTTAATTTCCTATGACATTTCCGGATACCGAAGAACTTGGCCATCGTCCTCCAGCGATTGTTTAGGGAAATAATCATGTCTTTCAACCAATGACGCCTCTAACAGTGCGGTAGAAGCTCTTGGGCTCCTTTTCTCACTCTACGTAGTCCATGGCGTCATGCCCTCAAACTTTTCCTTTGGTATAGAGGAAGACGATTTCATGTCTACGATTTGGTAACTATGTGTTCCGCATTGGATGTATGGATTTTGGGGGAGTGTGATTCATATATTGAGTGTTACGTTCACCAGCAAGTTCTGATAGACTGTCCGATGCCTGAGTAGCAAGACGGAGTCTGCGTAGGAGCTAGGAGCTAGATTTATATTGGCACTGCGTCGAAGAGTTGCCATAACGATACCTGTTTGTGGGAGTTCCTAGTGTTTCCATGGTGGATTTTCCAATTTGAGTTTCCATAAGTAGCGTTGACTCAGAGCTGTGTTGCGAGGGCAAATGACTGCGTTTGTGAAGGCATATTGAATTCAAAATGTAGATAAGTAGGATATGGAATATTTGAGTCCATGGTCTTAAAATATGGTTCTCCAAAAGTTTACGCATTTCTCTGTGATCGTAATGTGAGAAGCTTCCAATATTATTACGGGCGTAAATAGTTATTAAATCGTGCTCGCAATATGTCCACGGTGTCCGTTTCGACGGACGTTGAAACTTGAGACGTGATCCCGTTACTAAAGTATCATCAACCATCAAATAAGCCCTCACCATACATTGGACGATGGTAGTCTGGAAGCGTTATGTAGCTCCAGTATATACAATTGTTCCGGATGTAAACGCGAGGAGAGGTTGTCTATACTGTAAGCTCCGAGCCTGAGGTGTGCAGGCAACGAGTACATTCTCCGTTGTATCTTTTGAGCACTACGCTGCTTGTTTCATTATACTTAAGTATGCTTGCCTGTGGCACGCGGTGATCAGGTGTTGTCACGACTCCGGTGTCTCCCAATGAATGCGGCCAAGACTCCTTGAATACAATTACCACCAAAAGGCGGCATTGCAACTTTTACACAATTTTAGACAATTTCGGCGTGCGCTTCAATCTGGGGCGGATCGGTGGGGGCCGCCAAGAAAGCTTGTTGAAAATTCAAATAGGGCATTGTGCCGCAAGTTGTTCTCGCTGATTCAAGCTTACCAAGTTTTTATACGAGAACCCACAAAACGCCTCCCTCAGTAAGCGTGCTGGATACCTCGCTCTTATGGGGTGCGAAATACTCCTCGCTACCACTACTGGACAAGGCAGACGTCTGGAGAGTGAGTGTCATTATGAAGACTCTGCTCCACGGATGTTGTCAGGCGATCTGTCATTCTTGATTGCAGGAGCACAGGGTTGGCGTTGCAGTATATGTAATAGGCCGCAAATTAGCAACCGAGTCACATACAGTAGGGGGAGCCATCCATCGCCTTTGCATCCGAGTCACTTCAACATAGCCAATGTTGTAGTCACATGAACATCAGGATTGCGGTGGATCATTATACCCACTCTTCTGACATGCATTAGACTAGGCCACGATCATCCAAACCCCTGTGTAAATCTTCGCCGGGCTCGGCCTCAGTCTTCGAAGACCGAGGCGCGCTCATATACTCGGCCGTGCCTAGAGATACATCCAACCCCATGGCTATGAGCCTTAGGGGTTGTCAGTGTAGTTGCCTGCGTCTGGGATCCTGTGAACCATGTCATGTAGCATCGCACGTACATGCGGGAACTCGCGAGAGTGTGTTGGGATTATTGAACCTTATTTGTCTGGTAATTGGGGCTCCAGGGATCGCCGGAAGCTTGTCACTGAGGCCTACAGGGATGTTGAGGTCTGTGGAATTTTTACTTATGTCAACTGGATCAAACTTGGGATGACAGACCTCAAGCAGGTCTTTCCATATGATTCCTCGCCCCCACCCATCCCTGGTAAGGGGGACCTGAAAGGGCGCTTGCCCCGGAGGAATCCTGAATAGAGTTGAACTTGGTGGGATCACCCGACCCGCGCGGTTGGATGCTATCTGACCTGACATGGTTAGCCTCTGCAGTGGCGCCTGGCTGCTGCATGCTTAGAACTCTGTTGACATTGACTGGTACTGAAGATAATTCGTTAGTGGGGGCTGAAGCATCGGCTCATAGACGGTCCACTTGCTCATGACAAGGCGCGCCACGGGAGCCGTATCACCGAACGCCCCGCAGAGGACGTTGCGCATCATGCGGTCTGGCAGGTCGGGATAGTGTATCCTCGGGCGCATGTTGACTGCCTCGCCGAAATAGGGTTGGCTGGAGAGATCAGGCTTGTGGAGATCAAGGCGCACCCTCGAGAGCTGCCGCCAGAGGAAAGCGCACATTGCGTCGTAGGTCGAGATCCACCCGTTGCCATTTGTAGGGGAGGCAGCCGTCTTAAGCGTTGCCGCCTTACTCTTGGGCAGGTGGAAGAGGAGAGCCTGTTGTTCCGGATGACTAGGGTGTCGTGGAGCTGCGGCGGGACCGTCGGCCTGAGCAGACTCGGGGACATATCTGGTGAAGCGCGAGACGTCAATGCATGCTGGGTCCCACGGCGGGAAGCTTGTACCATTGCAGACCGCATAGCAATTATCCGCAAGCTGGTGCGTGAAGTTTCTCCAGCCCATGACATCGCTGGCGTAGTGGTGGCTGTGCATGCTGAAGACCATACCGCCGGGCACGAAGTTGGCTTGATAGGCCGCGACGACTGCACCGTGATCAGGTGAAGCCTCCGGCCTTCCCTCTCCCCATGTCATCCACGGATTTGCGCTCCACAGACTAAGGTCTCCCATAGCTTTGCAGGCGAAGTGCGCCTCCTCGAGGTCTCTCAGGGAGGGATAGACATGGCTTTTGACGACGTATTTTACCGTGGAATCTTTGGTCTTGACAAAAGAGTGGCCAGAGCTTAGGTCTTTCTCAATAGTGCCGCATAAATATCTGGCTTGGCTGGGATCTTCTGGTCAGTAACTTTGACAAACGGTCCAATTACACATGACCCAAGCTCAGCAACCGCAAGGTAAGAGGTATGGGTTCAATGGTGATAACCACTCAGCCATACAACACATACCTAAGTGTGCGCTCGAGACCAGTCTTCAACAAGTCTGCCACCCTGGCTCTGTCTTTGTTGTCGAGTCGAAAGAATAGAACGTAGTGGTTGTACGCACAGTTAGGCGTGGGATCGATCGTCGAGAGCTTGAATCTCTCCTCGGCGGGGTCACTTTCCCAGCCTAATGGGCGGAGCTGGAAGATTTCGTTGAGTGGCATTGTGATAATGACTCCGCGATGCATGAACGACATTCAAGCATAAGCCAAGCTTAGCCGATCGTGGTGCACGACCCTAGAAATAACAGGGCTCCTCTGACCGGCATGCTGTCTGCGGGGTTTGTGTGGTGGAAAAGGTCACAGTGGGTGCTTCGTCCACACTAGTAACCAACATTCGGCTCATCCTCCACTTTGTTGCAGATGATCCTGATAGGACACGTTGACGAACCAACAAGGGGCCTGATTCATTGGCCATACACATAAAAACATCGTGCTGCCTGCGTTGAGCATAATAATCAACTGTTTTGATCAAGTTCTTGCCAGAACAAGCGGCGGAGTCTGGGATATTTAATGTCACGAAGTCTTATATATCATAGGTATCTCATAACAATACTTCTCCACCAATATCGCATGAAATCAACATGAGAAACACAGTAGACTATTAAATAGCAATACTAATACACACACACATGGATCTATATATACCCACATCTATGACGAGCCACTGTTGTCTGCACAAGAGAAAGCGCCACCGATCAAACCCTGAGCGTAGGCGTCGATGATGTTCTGTATTACGCCATAAGTGCCACCGATCGTCAAGAAGACAGCTAGAAGTATCATAAGCCAGTTCAACCAGTAGACCATAATCTGCCACCAGTTTCCCTGGCGGTAGTGTTGGTGATCGTATACCCATAGGTAGCCCGGCAGACCTAGGGCCAAGGGAGCAAAGGTCAAGCTCCCTGCGAGAGCGAGCAGGTAGTTGAAAATGGGAATGCCGGATGCCAGGAGGAATGAGACCACCGCCATGCCGAAAGTACAGCCAAGCCACACGGACCAATGGACGGCCGAGTTCTTCTGAAGGTGAACAGAGTCTCGAAGGATTCGTACAAAGATGTACTTGGCGGCAACGTGGATGTAAAGGCATGCGCTGACCATCAGGCCGGTCAAGCCAATGCCATAAGCAACCTTCTTCACGGTCTCCCCTGCGCTACCGAGAGAAGGCGAAGCAACCCACTGACCACAGTAGCGATAGACGACCAGGGAGAATGTCAGGTACGAGGCCGTAACGATCCCCATGCAGAGGTAGACAGCCTTGTTGTAGTCCCTGGGCTTCTTCATCTCCGAGATGACAGGCAGAAACGCCGACGTGCCGGCGCCGGAACAAAAGATGGTGGCGACGGAGGTGATGCCGGTGACAAATGTCGGGTCACCAATGACATGGTATCCGAGTTCGAAGTCGCCCGTCTTTGGGGCAGCAGCAGGCCGGTCGACCTGCGTGACTGCGACTCTGTAGTTTGGAAAGCTGTTAGTAGTGCTCAACCTAGGTCATAGTTGGGGGACTAGCGGAGCGTACACGACAATAAACACGGCAACGTATACCGACAGAAAGCCGGCCCATGTCAGCCACGCGATCTTCTCGAACTTGCGAGCGCTGGCGAGGATGAAGACCGCCACAGTCGCCACCAACATGAAGTAATTGGTACAGATCGCGTGGTTGGACAGGGCATTGAAGGCAACCGAGGTACCGAAAATCCCTGACGCGCCGACGATGGCGTAGGTGACCAGGAACAAGACCCCGACAATCTCCTTCAGCCATACACCACCGACGACGTTGGCCATGTCGGCAATGGAGTGGCAGCCGGCATGGGAGTTCCGAAAGTTGCCCTGGACGATAGCGCAATACGTGTTCAGGAACTGCCAGCCCAGCACGTTGATGGCGCCTGGCAGTGCACCGAGGACGAACATCGCTGATGGGATCGAAAGTACACCGGTGGCGAAAATGACTGTTGGAAGGTGTCAGCTTCAAGTAGGGAGCTTCAAGTAGGGAATGGCACATTAGCACACAGTGTGTGATATCCTACCCTTAAGAAAAATGACCGAGGCGTGTATCCAACCGACTGTGCGGAAGTCTACTGTGCCCTCGCCCCTTTTGAAAACCTCAAAGGCATCCTCAGCGTTCTCGAGCTTTCCGGCATCAATACTGCCGCTGCTCCTGGCCGGGACCGGCGTGATGTCGTCGGCCTTTTCTGAAGTATTATGAGACATATTTGACGGCCTCTATATTGGTGAATTGCTTCACGGACGTGTGGAAAGAGATCTATAGTGAACTGGAGGCATTGCCGTGAAAGATTTATAGGGGGATCAGCCGTTTTCAATGTACCCGGGGCTTATGGTGACACACACGTCTTGAATCGAGTAAAGATAGACGTGAAAGTCTCACGTGGCTTATCTTCCAACGGCAGGGTCTGACCGACAAAGATAACCTTTGACATGGAAGCCCACACAACCCCGCGAGAGACGTCAGATGCCGCTCCAAGACTGTGGGTCACTTATAGGCTATAATGCCTAAAGTCAAATGCAGTTTCAGGGTTCAGACGCCAGTTTGTGGAGTCTTGTCTGGCCCGAATCAAGGTTTGATAAGGTTGGAGTAGATAGTACTCATGTTGGAGTCGATAGATTGTCTTGGGCTTGGGGTAGTTCTCTCTGCGAATGCCGACATATCCCTGTCTATTACTTTGATATACCCCGAGGGTCCAGGGCCAGCGCCATCCAAGGTAAGCGCGGGGCAAAGGCGTCTGATCGTACTAGAGCAGCGTGCCTGTCGGGATTAGGCGAGGAGACTAGATTATGACCAGAGATGGCCAAACATACAGACATTACGAGACCCAGAGCCGGAACACACGACACACACACACAGGCAAGACTAGGAACCTCCCAAACAAAGTCTGGAGCACCCCTCGTGTATGCGTCTGGCGTAGCAGCCGCCTAGAGTTCGCAAGAGCACAAGAGGTTGGACTTACCCCGTGACTTCTTACACGGCCAAGGCACGAACATAGTTGACTGATGACGGGTCGCAATCTGCAGTATGCAAGCTCAAGCTTTCTGCAGATGCACAGACGTGAATCAGTCTCCATGACCCCATTCTGCATTAAACCTTGGCAATTCATTTTGGCTATCGGGTGATTTTTATGACTTCTTCAGCATGGCCCCGGGCGCAGCGGGCATAATCGCTCCCTCTGGCGGCGCATTCTTGCCCTTGAACTCATCACAAATTTCCGCCATGGTGACAAACTCGACGCCCTCGTGCTTCTTAAAGTGCTCGATAAGCCTCTCGTGCATCAGCAGCGCGTGCGGGCGGCCGGAGACGTCCGGGTGGATGGTCATGGGGAAGATGAACTCGTCGTACTCGCGGTAGAAGTAGTCAAAGTGGTCGCGCCAGATGTCCTCGACGTCGCGGGCGTTGACGAAGCCGTGGCTGTTGGGCGCGCCCTTGATGAACATCATGGGCGGCAGGTCGTCCAGGTACCAGTTGGCGGGTATCTCGACGAGCCCCGTCTCCTGCCCCTTGACCAGGGGCTTCATCCAGTCGCTCGGCTTCTTCTTGTAGTCGATCTTGGTCCACTCGTCGCCCGTCCGGAGGTAGTATGGCTGGCAGTCGTGGTGGCTCATGCTGTGGTCGTACTCGATGCCGTAGTCGAGGAGGAGCTGGGCGCCCTCCTTGCTGGTCTCCCACCACGGCGCAACGCTGCCTCTCGGGGGCTTTCCCGCAAATTCTGTGAGCATGTGGTATGTCTTGTCGAGGATTTCCCTCTGCTGCTCGATGGTCATGTCCGTGGGGTTCTCGTGGGAGTATCCGTGGAGACCAATCTCATGCCCAGCGTCTCTCACCGCGGCCATATCCTCGGGGAAGGTCTCGAGGCTATGCCCGGGGATGAACCATGTGCCCTTCACATTGTACTTTGCAAGAAATTTGAGCACCCGTTGCACGCCGATTGTCCCAGCAAAATAGCCTGAGAAAGACGCTCGTCAGTTGTGTCCCCCTACAGCTTGTTCTTGATTCTCACCTCTGCTGATGTCGTTGGAAGAGTCCTCTCCGCCATATGAACCCAGCCAACCAGCGACTGCATCTACGTCGACACCATAACTGACGAGAACACGCTTCTTTCCCATGTTGGAGGTGCTTGAAGGGAGATGGATTGAGAGCGTGAGCTGGTGGTCTGCGAGTCTGAACAACTTCAGTTCCGTAAGGTAAAATGGTCCGCCAGTCCCCGAGGAAGTGTGGGGCTCAAATGATGATAAGAGTCCAAATGCTGGGCATGGGGTGAGGTTATTCTGTTAGTCTCAGGGCCATTGACCAACGAAACGATGCATGCTCTAGCTTATCGCGGGGTAACTCGTGGTGGGAATAGTTGGAGGCTTTCCGGATGTCCCACTTGGAGTAGATAGCCCAAGCACATCGCGGTCGACAACGTCGTGGGGAATTGGAGTCGAAGACCTCGAGGGTTGGAGAGTGGGAAGTAGGTTCATCCCTGTTGGTGGAGTACTGTACTCCATTTTTGAGATAACGGACCTCCAACACCACTACTGCAATCTTTACGCACGGTACGTCACCATGAAGTGTGAATCTGACGAGAAATACGTGTTCAGCGATGACTGCCTTTGATACCGTGTGCGATGGACAAAGGCCAGCTGCTCCTCCGTGATCCTCGAACTTGAAGAAGGACAAGCACGATGGTGTCTGATATTCCCCGCCGTATGCGAGCAGCCGAGATCTCAGAAGTCGGTCCGTCCCTTTCTTCTCGGCACCTCGGGCAGCCCTCACTGACCCAGCACAGTACAACAAGCCATACAAGCTGGTCGAGAGAGATGTGCCGACGATTCGTGACAATGAGCTCCTCATCAGAGTGCACGCGGCCGGGTTCTGCCACTCAGACCTACAGGTACTACAGGGGCAATTTGGGTCGCCCTTGGGCATGATCCCATCTCACGAACCTGCCGGTGTCATCGTCCAAGTCGGCGCAAACTGCGACAGCGACTGGAAGGTTGCAGATAGAGTTGGGGCACTCAACTTCAAGAACTCATGTGGCAAGTGCAGCGGCTGTGGCCTGGCAAGACGGACAAGTGACAAGCTTGATCCAAGGTTTTGCGACAACCGAGAGACCGCAGGTTTTCAGCATGACGGGGCCTTTGCCGAGTACCTCGCCATTGATCCAGAGACAACAGTCCGCCTGCCGCCGTCTTTAGCCTTCGATCAAGCAGCGCCGCTAATGTGTGCTGGCGCAACGGTGTGGGGATCTCTAGAGCGAGCGACGGCCGGACTAGCACCCGGAGAGCCGGTAGCCATCGTTGGAATCGGGGGTCTCGGCTCCCTGGGCCTGCAATTCGCGGCCGCGATGGGGTTCCGCACGATCGCGGTCGACAGTCGGCCAGCGGGAAGGCAACTGGCTCTTGAGATGGCAAACGAAAAGCTGCAACCAGCGCTGGTCGTGGACTCGGGCGCCAAAAGTGCCACATCGGAGATCTTGGAGTTCACAAATGGAGAGGGTGTCGCGGCTGTGGTGGTATGCACAGACTCGCTCGAGGCCAACAACTGGGCCCTGACTCTGCTGCGGACCGGAGGCGTGATGGGCGTCTTGGGCCTGCCCGCCGACAAGTGGAGGTTCGACTCGAGCGTTATTGTCTTCAAGGAGCTCACGATCCGGGGAAGTTATGTTGCAAGCAGAGATTCCACCGAGCGGATGATGAAGACTGTGGGACAGGATAAAATCCGGTCTCACATTACCTTGGTGCCTTTTGACGACATACCTCGCATCGTGGAAGCATACCAAGATAGTGCATTCAAGGGCAGACTAGTTGTCCAGGTTACAAGTTAGAACAAGATTGCTACCCAAGGCCGCTCCGTGTGAGCTCTTCCTCGTGAGCGCGAGTGCATGATTTTGGTCTCTATGCGTGAAGAGCTCTCGCTGAATCCACAAACAAATCCTCGAAAACCGACTCATCATACCAGCTTTCACTTTTCTGGTCTTCTACGGGTGGCATTGAGGGTCGTAACCGGCTCCTCAATCCACGTGTAGACGTTACGAGGGAGGATGGATGGGCTTGGAGATATCCTCGTAAGCTGCAGCCAACTACTCCAAAAACCACAGACTCATGTCCCATCTTCTCTTGGCTTAGGCTACTCCATACACCGGTTCGTACTCCAACTCCAACTCGATCCACGCCGAGCAAAGTGCACATGTCATGGCGGATGTCGAACTCAAATCATTTGTCATTGGTACCTCACCCCTGTCAGAAATGTTTCTTCCCTACCGGGAGATGGGCCAAAAGTTCAGGTCCTTATGAAGAGGCTAGTAGCTGGGGCTGTTTGTGGGCTGCGGAAGGGACGAGTTAAATGAGTCTGCATGCTGTAGGAAGCCTTGCCCACAATGTCCGTGTTTTTCAAAGATATATCCGAGTGCGTTGACACCCTTCACCCAGCGTTATTCCGCGAGCTTACTGACATCATCTACAGAGATAATCCCGTGAAAGAAGGCGATGTCGAGAAACTGCTCCAGCCCCTCGGTCTGACCATCAAGGCCGAAGAGTCAGCCGGTTACCAACGACTCCTCGCCGCGGTCCACGACTGCGCAACTCGCATCGACAACCTCCCTGACTATCTACCGGTACCCGACAGAAAGAAATACCCCCGCGAGAATGTGCATCTCCCCACACCCGAGGAGCAACAATTTGGTCACGCCTGGGCGCACAGGTTCCTGATCCGAGGCGACGACTCTGTCAAAGACACCTCGCTAGTGTCCCTCAAGGGGAAAACAGTCTGCATAAAAGACTGCATCGCCGTCGCCGGAGTCCCCCAGTTCTACGGCACCGACGCCTTCCCGCCGTGGACCCCCTCGACGGACGCGACAGTGGTGACGCGGGTCCTAGACGCAGGAGCTGATATCCTAGGAACGGCAACCTGCGAGCACTTTTGCAACTCGACGGCGTCCTTCACAAGCGCCCAGGGGACCATCGAGAACCCTTACAAGGACGGGTACTCCACGGGCGGGAGCACCTCAGGTGGTGCCGCGCTGGTGGGCTCTGGAGCGGTCGACATCGCGTTCGGCACGGATCAGGGCGGCAGCATCCGGGTCCCGGCGTCGTTTTGCGGCTGTGTTGGGCTGAAGCCGACGCACGGCCTGGTGCCGTTCACTGGTATCACGAGCGGTGACGCGATCGACGACCATGCTGGACCTATTTGTCGGTCCGTCTTCGAAGCTGCCCAGTGTCTTGATGCGATAGCGGGCTACGACGGCATTGACGACAAGTCTCTGGGCGCGGCCGCCTACGGCTCGTTCGGCTACTCTGCAGCAATCCAGTCGAGCCCTGGTCGCTTGGACGGTGTGAAGATCGGCCTGTTGAGAGAAGGCTTCAACCACGAGGTTGTTGACCCCAGGGTGAGGGACCATGTTCTTGCGGCTGCCCGGAAGCTTGAATCACTTGGGGCAATCGTCGAGGAAGTCTCAGTTCCACTCCATCTGGAAGGACCCTCGATCTGGACGATCCAGCAGCGCATATCAGGCTCCTCGGGCATCCTGGGCAGAGCCTCCGGGCGAAGGGGCCTCGGCCTGACCGAGTTCGAAAAGGCCCGGCTTCCATGGACGGACGCGAGCTTCCAGAGATTGTTCCCCTCGACCAAGAACACTGTCATCAACGGCTTGTACCTGTCCGACAAGTTCCCTGGTCTGTACAGCAAGACGGTGAACATTGGCCGCCAGATCAGCGACGCCTACCAACGAGTATTCAAGAGTTACGACGCCGTCATCATGCCGACAACGCCGTTTGTGGCACCACGACACGGCACGCGGGACTCGGTCCTCCGCTCGTTCGAGCCCACTATTGGCTTGACAACGAATACCGCCGTCTTCAATGTGACTGGTCACCCGGCAATGTCAATACCTGTGGGCTTTCTACCCGCGAAGGACGACGCGAGGGTGCAGCTCCCTGTTGGTATGCAGATCGTGGGCGGACTGTGGCAGGACAAGAAGGTCCTCAATGTTGGGCATGCATGGGAGGCTAAATTTGACTGGCGGAGTTTCACGAAGGAAAATGGAGAGTGCCAAGCTGAATCCGACGGCTCAGTCAAAATGGATGTAAAGGCAAGCGCACTGCCGGAGCTGGATGTCACGTCATCACCAAGTTTGAAGAGGGTGAAGCTTTCCGCTTGAGTCGTCTCGTAACACCAGAATACCCAAGAGGCGATCGAATATGGAAATATTGACTTTCCCGCATGAGTGTCTAAGCTATGAGCGTATCCCGTAGTCATTGTTCAATTGAAATAGAATAGACCAACAGCATAGTTGTGAACGTTGTTTTCTTTCTTTAAGCTGCCATCCGTGACTTAAAGATGAGGCTGAATGCTCTTTTAGGAAGTGCATCTTAGTCGGAAGGTAACTCCCTCCGCTTGACACACCCCGGAATGGAATTCGATGATCTTAGCATTTAGTGAAGACAAGGCTTGTCTCAGTTAATGGTATATCCTCCATCGACCACCAGTGCGTGACCCTGAACAAATGAGGCTTGACTTGAGCATAGGAAGAGAACTGCATTGGCCACCTCTTCGGGCGTACCCATCCTCTTCATCGGTGCAATGTCGACCGCGGGCTTTAACCTCTGGATCACCTCATCTGTAGATGTCGTCATGGGTGTTGCGATCACGCCTGGGCAGACGCAATTTACCCTGATGCCGTCTTGTGAGTAGTCTATCGCGTCGGACCGGGTCATGTTGATAATTGCTGCTTTTGACGCACAGTAAGGGGCTAAAAGTAAATGTTACAAGACCGTGTCAAATTCCGGTGACGAAGTGTATAACTCACCAGCTGCTGGCCGTGCCACGACGCCGAGTTGACTCGCAATGTTGACGATGGCACCACGCTGCTCAGGGTGATCCTCGTGTGGTTTCTGCCGTAGCATGTGGCTCAGCACCGCCCGGGACACGAGCCAGCTCCCCTTGTAGTTGACATTGGTGATTTGATCAAAAGCAGCCGTTGACGTCTCATGCGACCGTAACGATTGGCCCAGAATACCGGCACAGCTCACAGAGTAGTCGATGCGCGAGAAAGTCTTGGCGATATCTTGTACAAATGAGTTGACGAAACCCTCGTCCGAGATATCCCCTTCTTTGCTGACTACCTGTGATTTGGGATCGATCTGAAGAATAGCATCACGGGTATCGGCCAGCGACTTCCTGTTGAGGTCGGTGATGGCAATCCTCGAGCAACCTGACCGGGCGAAGCCTCTGGCTACAGCTGCTCCGATACCTGGATGATATGAAGGTATGAAGTCAGGACCCGTCTCGCCAAACCTTTGGATGATCCGGCCAACTTACCTGTCCCACCGGCACCAGTTATGAAAGCCACCCCTGGGAATTTGAACATGACGGGTGCGTTACCTAGGTTCCTCTTAGAATGAGACTAGCTGATTTTGACGATACCCAATTCCAGTCCTCTCTCGAGCGTGATTCAAACGGTGATGTCTCTGGGAGCGTTTGGTGAAATCAGCTTGAGATCAACTGCCGACGAGTCTACTCCAACGCGACATGAGTCGATCCAAACCAGCCTCACCGGCATTCGCAATCCTATGGTCCAAACGACTGCGCAGGCTGGTGGGTACTTTATTCTGCAGACAAAGGCACGCACATTCTTTACCTCACGATTGTGATAATCTCCAAAGACCTTGTGGGTTCGGAAGATAAGGCGGCAGGTGTCGTGGAGACGAGGACCGTGATTATGCGCGGGCCTGTCTCCAAAAGATTGGGCGCCGATCCCGCGCGACTTGGGAGCTTGGTTATCTTGGACAAGAGTGACGGGCCCACAAATATCTCAAGTCTTCTCCAACAAAGCCGAGGGATGCCCCCCAACTTGCTCCCCTCTCCAACTTCCCCGGATTCTCGTGCAACAAACACCTCCAACACGCGGAGGCGTTTTGTGCGATCTGCACATGCAAGGTGGATAAGCAATGCTGTCCCACAGCGGCATTGACAACTCAGACGCAAGGGGACTGCAGCCGGGTTCGACTCCGGTCAGGCGGAGGAGACGGACCACTCACAGTCACGGTCTCGTCCCGGATGCGCGTTCATGTCCTCATTGTGGCCGGACATTCAAGCGTACCGAGCACTTGGACCGCCATGTACGAACTCGTCAGTCATCCCATTCTGTCTCGCCTCCACTTCAATGATGCCCCATACGTCGGTGTGAACTTGGTCGCAGGCCATTCCACCGCTCCGCGGTTCCTACCTGGCCGGTCTCCGTGGCTGCATATTCTTGATACTGCTAGGAGGTCTTTGATGCTTACACGCGCTTGCTCGTCTGCCAGACACCAAGGAGAAGCCCTTCATCTGCCAATGTGGAGCCGCCTTTGCCCGGCGCGACCTCTTGACACGCCATCAGCGCATCGCCCTCCATGAAGATGCATCATCTGAGTCTCCCGATGGCCCCTCGGAGCCCGAGTCCGGGGAAAAGCATCAGGGCCCGGTTGAGGCCGACCTGGCCGCCGCCGTCTCCCTCTCGGGCATGAGCGTGCACCAATGGCCGCAGCAACCACCAGCGCCCGCGGCCGAGCTATATCCTATGGCAGTTTCAAGGAACGGCACTCTCGTGGACGATGCCCCATACCAACAGGGTCTGCTGGCAGAACCCTTCTACGAGAACGGTACGTCGCTTTCATCGAGCAATCCCTTCCCTTCGATTATGCAGAATGCTGACCCAAGCCAGGTGCCCAAGATGCCATGGGGTTCGATGCCCATTTCAGAGAATTCGCAAGTTTTCTCGACGGCGTCGGTCTGCCCGCGGAATGGAGCCCTTACTTCCATCGCCCTGACAGGGACGACGAGGCTATTGACCCGACTATGAGAGACTCCAGAGGCGGCAGTGCCACGCCTGGGCCTCGTCAAAACCGAACTCGACCCGGGACTCCTTTCAGCTCGTGGCTGCCCTCAGCACCGACTGGAAATCGTATATCAGAGACCCTGCCCAATGCAGGTAGGTCATGGCTGCTTATTACATCGATGCCACGATATTCCAGCCCAGCTGACACGAAAGTAAGACCCTCGTTCCGTTGACACCGAGTCCCAGCCGTACCGCGTTTCGGAGGAGCAGCGACTCCGTCTAAACACCTTGATAGAAACGTTCCGCGATGTCATCGGTCCCAACTTCAAATTCCCCTCCCGTCATGCCCTCACACGCTACATGACGTCCTTCTTTGAGGGTTTCCACTCACACATGCCTTTCATCCACGCGCCCACCTGGCGAATACCTGAGCACTCGGTCGAGTTCGTGCTCGGAATCGCAGCTATTGGTGCGCAGTACTGCTTCGAGCACCGCATGTCCGAGAAACTGTTCCACGCTGGCAAGGCCATACTGATGCAGAGGCTCGCACGCGAGTCTGACAGGTTCGGCCCGAAAGCCGGATCGCTCCTCCACCTCCACAGCCTGCCGCCTCAAAGTCACGAGCCGAGAGCGACCCGTGACAGAGACTGGGGCTCGTGGGAACCAATAGAGACGGTACGAGCCCTGATCGCGCTCATGGGCTTCGCCACTTGGGAACCCAGCGCCCAGCTTGTGCAGGAGGCATTCGCCCTGCAGGCACTGTTGGCCCAGGTGCTGCGCCAGATCGGCCTCCATGAGGACGACCTGCCTCAGCTTCCTGTGGAACAGACCACAACGCAAACCGCCTGGCATGCCTGGGTGCGACAGGAGTCTGTACGGCGTGCCAAGCTGATAGCCTTCTCCTTCATGCACACCCACAGTATCGCGTACAACGTGTACCCCGTGCTGCGGAGCAACGAGGTCGGGCTTCGACTGCCCTGCTCGACAGGCGAGTGGAAAGCCCAAACCGCACAGCAGTGGCAGACGGCTCGGCGTGAGACCGGACAACAGCAGCTCTTCTTCCAGGATGCCTTGTCTCTGCTGTTGCGGAACACGGACGGTACGGCGCCTCTGGACCCGATACCGACTCCCCTGGGGAACTACATGCTCCTGCATGGGTTGCTGCAGAGGATCTACATTGTCCGCGACCTCTCCTTGCCGGTTATGGACCACTCGGCGTCATTACCAAGTGAAGAGGTTGACAAGCTCGAGTGAGTCCATCTACCGTCCCTCGTGCTACCATTTAAACGTCACTAACCACAGCAACCCAGACGCGGCCTACGCTCATGGACCGCAGGCTGGCAGCAAGCCCCCGAATCAAGCCTCGACCCGAACAACGAGAACGGGCCCATCCCGTTCACGTCCAGCTCGCTGCTCGGCCTCGCCTACGTCCGCATCTACCTCCACCTCGGCCCGTACCGGATGCTCGAGTCGCGGGACCCAGCGCGCATCGCCGAGGCCATCAGCCGGTCGCCGGCCGTGGAACGCTCCGGCGGCGTCATCACGGCGCTGCTGTACACAGCCCACATGCTGAGTATCCCCGTTAGGCTGGGCGTCGACCGCGTCGCCCGGAGCCAGGCGTTCTTCTGGAGCGTCCGGCACTCGCTGTCGGGCCTCGAGTGTGCCGTGCTGCTTAGCAAGTGGCTCGCGTCTCTGACCGTGTCCGCTGCCACGACGCCGCTCAGTGGTATGTAAAAGACCAGCCACTATCCGTGCCGAGTCTGTTTCCTAACACGGGGTTCACAGATAGCGAAGACCGAATCCTGCATTGGGTCCGATGCATCGTGGAAGAGGCATACGACGTCGTCGACTTTGAAGATGACGAAGCTGACGTTCAGACAGACCGAGACCCTGCCTCGCTGAGTCTGGCCGTGCTCAAGATCTGGGCACACTTCTTCAAGAGCAACGCGCAGTGGCCCTTTATAAATATCATCGGCATGAGCCTGGAGAAGTATCGAGAGCTGCTCTTCCGAAGCAGCATGCAACAAGTCCCCTGAAGTCGGCCGTCAGACAACAACATAAGCCTCTTAAAAGTCTAAACAAACCACTGTTCTCTCCTCTGCCCAAGGCAATGACCGAGTCAAGATCGAAGCCGAGCAGGTCGAGTCTACTACCCTCCCGACAGTCACATCGCCCTCCGCGCGCTGCGCCCGCAAGCTCGCACGCAAGGCACAGGACCCGTCCGACGGCGCTGACACGGTGGCAGCGCCATCGGGCCGGCTTTCCTGGTGGGATGAAGCGAGGTCAGATACATTCTGCACTGCAGATGTCTAAGCTGGCGCAAACAGAAGTCCATGGGATCCTGAAGCGGGTGGTTTCACGGCAAATTCGCCAAGGGGTCTTAAACATGACTGGCATCCAATAGAACACGAGTACATGGCAGATATGATTGAAGTAAACCGAAAGCCTCTATTGAAACTGTCTCAGACAAGATTCATTTCTCCAGCCCTACGCCTCTTTGCATCATGTGCTCGAACCGCAGGGCAACTGAAGGGCTCCTTGGCCGCCATCCCAAATTGTCGCTCGCGGCGGGGTCAATATTATTCAGGCATCCTCAGAGCATCGACTTTGGCAATAGACTGGTATCTTCGCACCATAGTCGAGCGTCGATGGACCTACTGATTACCATGTCTTGAACCTCAAGCACAGAAATAAGCAATCATGATGAAGAGGGTGACGTGAAGAATACAGGACGAAGGCAAAGTCTTTCGCATTCGGAATGGTATATTCTATTAAATCACGACCAGAGGATGCCTAGCCCACCATTAGAAACTTCTTTGACGTGTTTGATGTCCGTCCCTTGAATCACGCCTGATACACCAGTCTTTTCAAAGGAACAAGCAGAACACAGCTGCACAACTAGAAATTCCCTACCTCCAATAGTACCATCCAGCCCATCCGGCGGCCACGGCGATCACAAATGGCACGACCGAACGAATCGCCTGCAGCGCCATCGCTTTCCGGATCGCCTTGTCCCCCTGCTGATGCGAATCTCGGTCGTTGACACGTGGGAACTCTTTACCCTCGGGCACCTCCTTGCCTAGAAATTCGCACAGGGGCCCCCAGCCGTCTTTGCCAACCCGATACACAAGAAGCCTCTCGGGTGCGATGTGAGCCTTGACGCCCTCCGAGTGTTGGCGAAACACATCAGGCGCTCTCCGACGAAGCTCCTCAAGCGTTCGCGCGCCCCCAAAGAAGCCGCTGATGGTCTTTTGCATGGCAAACCCGGCGCGGTTCCCGATGATGGTGCCGACGCCCTTGAGGAACAAGTCCACAAACGGCCCAAAAAGCGGCCGCAGCACCTCGGCGTCGAAGCTGGGGAACCACGCGTCAAAGTCGCGCTCGGTGAGGATGACCTTCGCGTCCGGGTACGCGCCGGCGAGCTGCAGCGCCCAGAAGCACGAGAGGTCCGTCACGGCGTCGTAGACGCCAAAGAGCTCGTCCCAGTCCGCGCGGGTGAAGGGCCTCGGGGGCGGAGACTGGCCCGGAGCGTTGACCTCGGGCCAGGCCGCGGTGGCGGCGCGCTCGAAGAAGGCCCAGTGCGATGGCTTGGTCCTGGAGTCGAGGCCGTGGAAGACGTGCTTGAAGCCGAGCTCGGAGAGGGCCGCCGCGAGGCTGCTGGTGCCTGTGCGCAGCATGCCGACGCAGAGGACCTGGGGAGGCCCGGCGTCGCGGGCCTTGTCTCCGGGCGTGGCCATGTTGGCGAGCTGGGGCCGGGTGTTGGAAAGGGATGCTCACCCTTCTCGGGTCGAATTTGGGCGCCGCATATTGTGTCTTATATATGTTGGCCAAGGCTGAGCTTGCCACGAATTGAAGTGCACTAGCCAGCGCCAACGGTCATTCTACCCGTCGAAGAGTTAATTAGGGGCATTCCTGCTTCAGCACTAGGGTCCAACTGACGATAAAGTTGATCTGTGCACACAGGCACCAAGGCCCACCACCAACGGAGACCCCTGACCCAACGAGCCCGAATCCACCACTAGCAAGCGCGAAGCCTGTAGTTCCAACGTCGATACCGACTCGCTGGGTCACAGCTTTCTACCCTCTACCACCATAACATCCCCTCTTGATTTTGGAGCTTGCTCATATCCCTGTTCTCGCCCATCTTTTTAGTTCTGCGAGCCTGGCCAGGATGGCATCAAACAGACTGACAAGCGATGGTCCTCCTCTGGACTCTGTCGATAAAGAGTCGCATGTCCGTAAAGCCACTGTTGGTGATTTAGAGAGCGGTGAGCTCTTTGCAGTATACATGCGTGCACTGGAGAGAGTCTTGTCAACGGATGTTTCTCGGTCGGCATATGCCCAGCTTGCGGACGGTGCACCTCTCGGCCAGACTATAAAGTCAATGCCTCGGAGGCCTTTACACGGTCATTCTGTTTACCAACACTCGGACTTGTGCGACGGGGCCCAAGAAAAAGTTGGACAAATACTGGACGCATCTAACTTGCAAATCTTACAGTTCGACTTTGATGTAAGCCAAAGCCTCACTATCAACCAGAGGCGCGGGTCTGACGCATATCTTACAGCTCGTTCGCCGTTATCTCGCCGCCTCGCCTGGGTCGAAAGCATTCAAGGCTGCATTGATCGAGCTCATGACCGTATCTGTACATCAGATCGCGGCGTATATCTACGAGCTGGATCTAGATATCGGCGGCCACAAAGCACTGCTCAAAGTTGACAGCGGCGCCCCCGACATTGTTCTTACACGACCAGTACAAAGACATCGATCAATATCCCGTCGGAGTGGCCGATGCCGTTGGTTACTGGGCTGAAGCTCAGATATTCGGCGGCGTGATATTGTTTGACCGGCGACAGCAACACGGAGCCTCGGAAATTGTGAGTTTCTTCGAGTACTTGTGTTTCAACAATAATTGTCTCTCCTTTTCCTTTGCAACCCACTGAAATGCAATAGCCTGGGGATGATTGCTTCCTCCCATGGAATAGAGGTGAAACTGTCTATCGTAATCTACAGGTTCTCGATCCAGAGGAGTGGGAGGACTTCGAACGGTTTTTATCTAAATATCGGGCTTTACAGCAACACTTTCACGATCCCTACGACATATATTTCCATTCCGACAACCGCGATGTGACATACAGAATTTGGCAGCTGCTTCCAGAGCAGGGGAAGGGCCTATTTGAATTTCTTTTGTCAGAAACCGGAGAGGTGAAAAGCGCATTGCCCATCCTCCCGAGCGAGAATAACCTTTTCCGAATCGACCCGGAGGATCCAACCAGCGAGACGCGCATCTATCGGGATATCTGGGAGCGGAAATCTCTGGGTGATTATGATGGCGACGCACGAAGGCATCACTGTCGTGGTGACACAGTCGAGTACCCCTGTCGCACAGACGAGGAGAGGTCCAAAGGCAGAGGATTCCTTCGGAATGAACTTATCTGGGAGATCCATATGCTCGAGAGGCGGGCTGAGAAATTAGCAACGGCGAGGGGGCAGGAGACACAATCAGCCTTGCCACCAACTGAAGAATGAGAAGATAGCAAGGCGAATCCGCGGAAGGACGAGGAATAGAAACAAGCAATAAATCAATGAAGAGTAAGAATGCAACATTTGAAACCACTGTCGCAAGATGTGCAACGGAAGAGCATGGTCTTTACTTGATAATGTTATAGCGAGTAGGATAGACGAGTGGATAAATTTATAAACGTGCCATAACTACCCGTTACAGACCTGCTGCATCCAGCATTGAGTTGTTCGATGGGATGACTTTGCTTTGATGTCTTCCAGCTTTGATACTTGGACGGGAATCACGCACCTGGGTGTCTCGATATGCCAGTCCGCAAACAATATTATTTATTTTTGCCTCATGCTCAACAGATGCTGCTCGAAAAAGACTAGGTCGCCCGAATTAGTATGCAACTTGACCAAAACGCAACCACGTGCCTAGCATCCTCGTCACATTCTTTTACCCCAGCTCCAATGAGCCTCAGGATCATCCAACAAGGCAACCATTTCCCTCACACCCAGAGAATTCGCGCCCTCCTCCACCACGAACTGCTCCAGCGCCAGCAACGCGTACTTGACTGCCCCCTCGGCCCTCCGGAACGCATTATAATTCAGCGCCGCGAGCCGGTACGCCGATGAGCCATGCGACCCGAGCAACCTCTCCTGCTCGTAGAGGGAGAGCAACAGCTCCACGGCGTCCGTGGTCCTCGTCTCGTACGTCGCCTTGTCTTGTTGCGACTTGCTGCCCCCGCCGCCCCCATGCTTCATCCTCTTGTCCTGCAGAGCGCGCGGCGTGTCACCCGCACTCAGCAGCAGCGAGTTCTCCACCTCGTACAGCCGCCACAGCCGGTGGTCACTCGCGTTGGTCAGCGCCTCGGGCAGGCTGCACTGGGCGCAGGCGCACCCGAACCCCCAGTTGCGCAGCGTGCGGTCCCGCCTCACGGCCCTCACGCGGAACCCGTCCACGTACGAGATGCTCAGCTCCTCGCCGGCCGCGACGGCAACGCCGCCGTTTCCGCCGACCACAGTCGTGCGGTGGATGATGCCGTGGTCCAGGTGGAAGGCGACGTTGGGCCGGCAGTCGTGGTTGTACATGGAGACCTCTGGGAAGTTTCCGATGAAGGGCCCCAGCCCGGAACCGGGCAGGAGGGGCAGGTTGAACGAGTTGTTCATGACGATGTCGAGGATGTCGTCGTCGCCCTCAGCGTGCGTCTGCCCCAGCTGCCGCCAGAACGCGGCGCGCGTCGTCTTCTCTGGCAGCCGCCCCACCGAGTCGCGGAGGAGGAGCAGCTGGTCGGCCCGCGACAGGTCGTCGACGAGGTTGCGGTGGAGAACCAGCGCCGGCGTGTACGCCATGACCTGCGTGCCGCGGTGCATGGGCTGCGACGCGGCCAGGCCCCGACCTTTACCTGGGATGTGCCGCACTTCGGCCGCTGGGCTGCGGGCGTTGACGCCTGTCGATTCGATGAAGGCCCCGGCGGCCGGGCTCGCCAGCTCCGAGAACACGGGCAGGTTGGCTAGGGCCTGGGCCGACTCTGGGGTCGTGATCAGGGCGATGCCGCGACCTGTGGCGAAGGTCGGGTGCGCGTAGACGCAGTAGTCCCCGGCGCAGGCGTGCGGACCTGTCCACCCTCCTGAGGTGTCGTCCTCGTCTTGGGGCACGTCCTGGGTGGAGGAGGACTGTGTGGTCATATTTTTGGCCGCATTGAGAGAGCATTGCGATTCCGGACCCTGTAGGGATTTTTGAGCTGAGGATAGGGGGCTGACGGCGCAGAAATCTAGGCTGAACTTGTTGTGTGATGGAAGGTGGGTTGTCTCATGTGCGAGTGTTGACACCGTCCATGAGAACACGAGCAGGATGCTGGCGGCCCTTGTCATCGTGGCGACTTCTGCCAGCTGGAGGGTATGTCAAGCCGAATGACAACGAATGAAGCGAGCTCGACTCAAGATGAATTGGGGCCGAGTTTGAACAGACGAAATTGAAGGTTGACTTTTTGCAAATTGAAAAATCCCTGAGATGTTCCTGGGACGTTGGGGTTGGCCCGTGATGTTTCACCGGTCCGTTTCATCTGATGTGGTGGTGAGCCTCCGTGCGCCAAGCCCCTGGAGAAGCTCAACCTCAAGCTGGCACTCAATTCGAATGGTGGCTGTCAACCCTGCCTAGGTATGAAGTGGACCTAGGGTGAGTTAAAAACCTAACTAAACCACCTGTGAAAATCGATGCTGCAAGAACCTCATAATTTTTGGGATTCCGCTACCAGCAGGAGATGTCTTTTCGATTGGTCTCCGGGAGGAAGTCGGGGCCTGGACGACGAGTGTTTTTTCCTTTTTTTGGGGGGTGGGCGGGAGTTGGGACGCAAAGCTGGTAGCTCCAGCGCACGATGTAGTGTTGCACGGAGGCATTACTAGGATGAGAATTGGAGGTCGGTAGTGCTCTGTGTGAAGATATGCTGTCTATGAAGGTTGTGGATGGTGTCGTGAAGGGAAACAGAAGTCCCAAGTTGACCGCGGACGATTTGCCTTCATCACCCTGCCTTTAATCTAAAGCTCCTGCGTTTACTGTGCATATGCTAGATGAGAAGGAGCAATGCTGTAGTCTACACAGTTTCCCTGTCTCGGGTGGCCCTGCCGAATTATCTTCAGCAAGTTGTCACGTTTGAAGGGCGTGATGGGCAAGCTTGGAAGGTACGAAATCGGAGGTTCGCACCTGTAAAACGGGAGGGTGCAACGTTACAATGCAAGCGAGGTAGAAAGAACTTCAACTGCTGGTAACCACAACCAACTCCCACTCCCACAATATCTATGTACACTTACCATCACCCAAACCACACCCGTACCCAGCGCCTACTACCTGAGGCTCACCACCGACGCCCACCCTACGCCCACTACCTACAACTACTACCCACTACTAATACTAGGTAATGCTCTCTGGTTGGTTATAGCTATTACATGAGGGAATACCGGTGTAGCCTCCGTTTCTGCCTGCACGAATATCCAATTTCTTCTTTTGGAACTATATTGGGTAGTGGTTTCGTTCTTGATCCGTATACGTGCTCTTTTGAAGCCGTAGGCGGTCCCTTCATACAGTAGTAAACGCTCAAAGACCCAGCGTTGGATATGTATACTATGCCGATACCAATAGATCTGTGAATACGATCGTGGAACTATATTAGACTGGCAGTGTACCCGGCATTAACTTGGCGGCTTGCACGTCAGGGCGCGTCAAGAAAAGATAACCAAGCGTCATTTCCCAGCACCTCGCCAGCTGCTTCTAAAGCATTGACGTTGGGCCACATCATAGGGAAGACCTGGTTGATCTGGGTTTGCGGGCTCTCGTCGATGGGCCCCAAGAGCTGCTGTTGCTGATGCCCGTCCCTCGAGGGCTCCGTTGTCCGCGCTGAGAAGGCGTGTCGGGTGTCCATCTCATGTCTGTCCCCGAGCCCGTTCTGGTTGTAGCGCAGGTCTCGTCCCATCTCTGGGCTCACTGGTCGATCTGCATCTCCATTGGCAGCACTCAGGTTGAGATATCGTCCGCAGAGATCGACAATCACGTCGTAACAACTGCTGCAGCTCGCATTGACGGGTGCCAGGGCCCGGATCGTCCTCAACGTCAGCGAGACTTGATCACCCCAGCTTGGTGCCTCCGGAGACAAGGGCATGTTCCGGAGGCAGATGCAGGGTATCAGTGCTGCTTGGAAGAGGAAGTATCTGCGTCAAATACCTCCTGTTTAGCAGATTGGGTTTTAACGTGGATCGAATGGGTGCATAATGAGAAGGAGACGAGGAAACATACAACGCATACCAGGCCGCCAGCCTATTGTGCTCATTTGTCGTCCAGTACTTGCTGATCGACTTGATGGTGACCTCAGCGTCCGCCAGGCACTGGTTATACGCGTGGACTTCTGCAGCTGGCGCGTCGTTGATCATCCGCCCATTCCGGCTGGTCGCCAGCGCCATCCGTATCACGAAAGGCCGGTACATAATGATGCGGAAATTTCGATAGCGCCACTGCATCACGGCATGGGCGAGGGCGTATCGAGACTCCACCACCGAGTCCTCGCGGAACCACTCGGGAACTTGAGCCAGCCAAGGCGCCAGGAGATCATGCTCCAGCTTCCTGAGCTCCTCGGCCGTTGCAAAGGGCTTCGAAATCACCCTCGAGTAGATGCGGTTCGTCGCGATGTGAAACTTGGCTTGAAGCCCGACTGACGTATATGGTGTTATGAACTCTCGCTCATTAGGATATGATTTCGAGTTGGCCGTCAGGTCCTAAAACATGGTCAACATGGGGAATTTGAAGCGGTGAAATGCAGTACATATGGTCCGAATTGGACTTCGGAATGACTTACTCGGTCAGTGACGTTCAGCGGAAACGCTACTTCGACGCCTTCGTAAGGCCAGACAGTAGGACGGCTGAAAGTGATGGTCGCGCCTACATCAAAGACGCATAAGGACCACCAAACCCGCCGTCGGATTTCCATCTGCAACGGCGAAATCTTCCAGCCCGTGAACTCCTTGTGCAAGCCCAAGCCTGTCGCCATGCGTACAGCCAGACCCAGATAGTTGTACCCCGAATTGGGCTTGTCCCTCTTCTGCTGATAGTTAGAGATGAGCGTAAGCGCCTGAACGAGCGTGAGGTTCCCAAGCTCGAGATGGTCAAAAGACAGCATCGAGCGTGCGTGTGCGAAGAGATCCAGGTCCAAATTATTGTTCGCCGTATCGGAAGATGTGTACACACCGATGGCGGCGATGGTGTAGGCCAAGATCTGCCAGCACTTCCCATGGGGCTGTGGGATAACTTCTGCATACTGCGCACGAAACGTGGCTTCGTGTATGATGGGATAGCTTAGATGATATCGCCTGAAGTAGGCATCAATCATGGCATCGCTAATGTGCCGATTCGGATCCGGCGCCGAGCAAAGCCCAAGAGTCGTGAACGAGGACGAAGACGTCCGGTGCGTTCTCGAGCGAGAGTCCCTGCGTATCTTCTTGGGCTCTATGATGCGGAGCAGTGCGGCTCCCGACGCGACCCCGAGGTAGCCCGCCTCCTTCTCGCCGACGGGCAGGGACGCCATACCATCTGGGACGGGATCAGTATTCGGTGCGCCGGCTGAGCTGCCGCCGAGGAAACCGTCGAGACGTTCCGAACTGTCCTGCTCGTCCCACTCAAAATCATCTTGTGGCGGCGTTTCTGCGAGGCTCAAGTTGCTGGACGGCCTTGCGTAAATGTTTCGACTGGGATCTACTACTTCATTGTGGACGGGCTCGCGGTCTGATTCACCATTCCTGACAGGACGGGAAACGGTTGTGTCTGCAACACGAGCACGATGGCGTACGCTGTGACTGGTCATAGAAGACGGGTGAGGTGGAGACCCGGCCAGGACAGCGGTAATTGTCGGCGACGAGGCCGCGATACTAGCACCACCTCTGTTTGTACTCACGGCCACAGGATTTGCCCCATCAAAGTCAAAGCTTGAGCCATCATTGGGTGCAGAGAATTGCTGCGGAGGCTCAGGATCGACCACATGGATCGTATGAGGGTCTCCATTGTCTCGTTTGAGCCGTTTGATCAGGGCTTCGGCTCGCTCGAGGCGCCCTTCCACTTCCGTGAGGTGCCTGAGATCAGATTGGTCAGTGGTTTCCCATCGATCAGTTCTTGCAACATGACCAGAGGCTAACGCACTTCCTCGTTAGTGGCGTCCGGGAATGCTTCTCGTAAACACAATGCCTCCGGTACTGATGGCACAGTCCGCACGTGGGAACTGAGCGGTCACATTTCGCCTTGCGTCTCCGGCATTCTTGACAGCTCTGTTCCGCCGTGACCCCGGAGCGATCGACATCACCGTCCCCGGACGCCGTGGCCGTCGCCATTTTGTGCGTTTCTAGTCGGCTACAGTATGTCGTCAACCAAGACAAGGGTTTTGAACACTCCGATGTGCCTCCTTCCCCATTCGATCAGATGACAAGGTGGAGTGACAATGGGTGAATTGTGGTATTGGGCCCGGGCTGCGGCAATCGAGGGGACGGCTGCTGTAGTCCGCTCCACGACGGACAGCGTCGGAGCCTCTTTCTACATATATGGCTACCGGATACCGTCATGCAAAGGTGGGGCTACACTATGCCCAGGACCGAACGCAGCACTCTCCATGCAAGCAAGTGCAATTAAAGCCTCATCTGTCCTCGGGACTCAATATCAAGTCAGAACTCCCCCGCAGCTCCACCGACGAGTGGGACCGTGCATCACCATATCTGGGGAAAGTGCTGATCATCGAGGGGAAGCAGGGATAAGCTTAGCGTGGTCGGAGAGACTCGTCGTGCGTACAGGTGGATCAAAATGGACGTTACGTTCTTCTCCGACAGCAGCGCGTCCATCAAATTAGCTCCGCTCCTTCGCAGCGGAGCGGGGCTCCGTGATGCCGAGCAGAGAGGCATCACGATACGTGACGTACGTACCTCTGTATGCACATTGTCATAATGGCAGCCGTGTACGAAACCGAAACTAAGAAATGTGTACAGCAGCTCCGGGCCGCAAGTTTCCCCAGTTTTACTTACTCGTGGAAGTCCGGGGCAGTATCCGGGGTCAGTGTTCCGCTTCTTGCCGGTATTCTTTTCAAATCGGCCAGCAAGCACGAGGACGGTAGAACCATATACAAGCCGGGTTAGATGTGTACACGCCATAGTGACGCAGCTGTGATTATCAGACGATAGTCTTCACCAGATCTAAGACGCGGCCGTATTGCCTAATCCAAATCGGTGATATACCAAACACGTACAAACACACGCACACAAACACACACACTTACACACTCAAGCAGCTCGCATCAAATACACACTGTCACCATGGTCCTCGCACCTCACCCAAATCCAGATGCCCCCGTGCTGTCGCACTTCGACCTCTCAGGCAAGACAGTCCTCGTAACGGGAGGATGCCGCGGCATCGGCCTGGAAGTGACCAAGGGCCTCTGCGAAGCCGGAGCCAAGGCAGCTATCACATACACGAGCACCGCCCCAGCCGAGGCCGACGCAGTAGCCTCCAGCATCTCGTCGGCGAACGGTGGCCGCCCAGTCAAGGCGTATAAATGCAACGTCCGGGACAGGAGTGAGGTCGAGGCGACCATAGAGGCTGTGGCCAAGGAGATGGGCGGGGGGAGGCTGGACATCGTGGTGGCCAACGCGGGCATCGCCGATCACATCGCGGCGGTGGAGTACCCCGAAGACAAGTTCCGCGAGATGTTCGATGTCAACGTGAACGGCGCCTTCTACACGGCCCAGGCGGCCGCCCGCGTCTTCCAGAGGCAGTGGGAGGCCGGCGGCAAGACCGCCGACCACCGGGCCTCCATCATCTTCACCGCCTCCGTGTCGGCGACGCTCGTCAACATACCACAGAAGCAGGCTGCGTACAACGCGAGCAAGGCAGCCCTCGTGCACCTTTCCAAATCTCTCGCTGTGGAGTGGGTGGACTTCGCCAGGGTGAACTGCATCTCACCGGGCTTCATTGACACAGACAGTATGTTGACCGGGGTACCAACCCAATTTAGCATCTTGTTCTTGGAACTGACAGAAGCGTCGCTAGTGCTCAAAGTCCATCCCGAGGCCTGGAGGAATCAGTGGTTCTCCATGATACCCGGTCGTAGGCTTTGCAAGGCGGCAGAGCTTAAAGGGGCATATGTTTTCCTGGCCAGCGACGCCAGCACATACATGACCGGTGAGTCACTGAAGGCCGCCATAACAAATTAAATTGAGATCCGCAACTAACACAATAATCCAGGAGCTGATATGATAATTGATGGTGGATACACTTTGCCCTGAGTAGGTCGGCACCTGAAGAGGCGCAATAGAATTGGTAGACAATAAACTCCTGCGAAGAATTGCTCATCATAAATTGTACATGCTTTTTTGTTGCAATTAGGAAACTAGATCGGTAAATCATGGCTAACATTACTTCCTAAAGTGAAGTCCACTGTAGCTGTTGTTGAAAACTCTCTAGCACGATTCACACATGCAGGTTCCGTATGTAATTTAGAAGCTCCTTCCTAATGATACCCACGAATGGTTGGACGAGTCATATCAAGAAACGATATAAGTCCGGGGATGAAGTGAAAATACATACATCAACATTATACACCTGAGTACCCGTTTAGAGCGTCTTCAACGTCTATCAGAGCAAGCCACAGACGAACCCTCCACCTGGCATGTCGCAAGCGTCGACGTGTTTGTGATCATCTCGAACAACGTAATGTTCATTCCTTTAATCCCCTCGCCCCCTACGGTTGCATTCTCGAACGTGACGTTTCCAAAGTCGGCGAAGGGAATCAGCGTATTGGTGGCTGTGTCGACGGTGAATCTCTCGACCACGAACTCTGCCGTCTCGAGGCATAGACTGGCGTCCGAAACATTGGCATATGTCTGGCTGGCGGATTTCCCAGTCGTCTCGTTCTCCACAAGGACCACTCCACTGGTGCGACTCGTCGCTGTCACGGACATGGACACTACGTCCCCGAAGGATATTTGGATGTCATGCAGGGCAGCCGGTACTGACAGAAAGATGAAGGTTAGTTCTTGCCTACCAAAATCTTTGGCACGTCTCTGCAGGATTCTAGCATCACAGGCCGCTGGTTTATTGTGCGCTCACCTGGAAAGAACTGGTGCCACGACCTGGCAAGGGTATCCAATGTGCCGTTCGGTGTCCGCTGGGCGCAGATGTCGATGCCTGTCTGCAGGATGGACTGGCATTGTGCTCCCACACCATCAATGCCCGTCCAGAACGTCGCGCAGTGCACTTCGCTTGGCGTGGTGGTGTCGCTCGGGATCTCGGGGGCCGGGACGGTGATAGTGCCCTTGACTGAGCCTCGGTCGCTGGTGACTACGGCGCCCGCCCAGTTCAGGCTCTTCTTGACCCTGGCCCCAGGCGCTGCTTGTCTGGCGAATGCCGTTACCGGGGTCACGATGCGGACCGGGCCGTGTACATGCTGCAAGGCACGGCTGAGCGTCGACAAGTCGGTAGCCAGTGCGGTATCAGTCGCGAGATAAAGACTGACGAAAGCTGTCGTGGGCTTCATGATCGTTCAGGTTGCTCGAAAGTCCAAACGCTAAAGTAAAGAGATTCAGAAACGACAGTGGATATGGGCTGAAATTTCGTGTCTTCCAATGTGCACTGGAACCAATGGGAACGAGATATTGAACGAGAGACGTGAGTGAAACATTGTGTCTTGAGGGTCGGAAGCTCCAGCCATCTCATGGACGATTCATCCAATGAATGACTCGTTGGTGTTCGTGAGCCTCTCTTGGCCTACTGCTATTAATGGAATTAACGTAGGAAAGGGGGAAACTTGGCGTTTTAATAAATGGCTCGCGCCGAGAGTGGTTAACTAAGCTTTTCTAAGTGGGTAGTTTCGCCTAGATATCCCTCAATATGAAACACTGGCACTGATAGAAGTCTAATCAGCATAGTCTACGTTATGAACACAAACATAATGCTAGTAGCCGTTGATGGAAATGTTGTGAGAGATCATTGGAATTCAAGATAGAATTATAGTGTCTGCAGGAAGGTGTCAATCGTATATATTTCATGATGGAAAGCTTGGCTACTTTTGAACACCTTCGATGATCACCTTGAGCGTGTCTTCCTTGGCCTGTCTCACGACTTCAAAAGCGTCCAACGCCTGGTCGAACTTGAATCTGTGCGTAATCAGTCTTCGTGGATTCACCTTGCCAGAGGCCACCAGGTTCACGGCCTCGGGGTAACAGCCGGTGGTGTAGCGGATGGAACCCAAGACGCGCAAGGCTCTGATACATGCCGTTGTAATCGGAAACACGACGTTCTGTGCACTGAAGGTCAGCCTCCATCCCTCATAGCCCCTGAGGAGCTCTGGTCAAGCAGTGTCTTCACGTACCTCTTTGCCCATACCGGCCTGCACAAAGGTGCCTCCCTTCTTGGCCGCAAAGACGCCCGCTTGGATGCACGGCTCGGCCCCGGTGCATTCCAGCACTACATCTGCGCCATCGCCTAGTCCGAACGTCTTGACAATTTTCTCGGCCATGGCACGAGATGCGTCGACTGGATCGGCGCTGTTGTTGTCCGGTCCCTCCCGCGTAGGAACATAGACATCGTCGGCACCGAACGACCTCGCAAAGTCGGCGCGGGATTGCGACAGGTCGACCCCGACGACCTTGCTGGCGCCGTATGCCTTGGCCACGGCCTGGCACAGGGCGCCGATTGGCCCACAGCCAAAGACGAGGACGCTCTGCCCGCCGCGGAGACCGGCGACTTTGCAGATTTGCACTGCCACGGCTACAGGCTCGACCAGTGCGCCATCCTCGGCTGTCATGTGCTCAGTGATCGGATAGCAATAGTCTCCGGCGACGATGTAGTACTTCTGCAGCGTTCCATCCCATGGTGGTGTGGCCGCGAAGACTGTATCCGCGCAGAGGTTGTATGCACCGGCACGGCAGTAGTCACAACTGCGTTTTCAGCGTTTAGTATGGCACGCAATTATCACATCTCCCTAGGATCCCTGATTCCTCATGAGCTTGGTGATACATACTGTCTGCAAGGGACACCAGGCTCGATGGCAACGCGGTCTCCGACCTTGAGATTCTTCACCTTGTTGCCGACCTCGACAACAGTCCCGGAACTCTCGTGGCCCAGGACGATGGGACTCTCGAGGACGAAGTCGCCAATGCGCCCGCGCTGCCAGTAGTGGACATCTGAGCCACAGATGCCGGTCTGCTCTATGTGAACGCGCACATCGTACTCATCGCGGAGCTTTGGGACCTCGCGGTTCTCGAACGAGACGTTCTTGATGGATTGAAGAACAAACGCCGGGTTCTCAAAACACATCTCATTAGTGCCCCTGCTCGAAATCAAAGTCAAGTGCTGTTTAAACTCACTATTTCAGCCATGATGTATTATGCGTATACCACCAGTACTATTATGGCACTGCCGAGCTGTTTGGTGTATGGTATCAGGGCGCTGGTGCGGGGCTCTGGTTTGACCGGACAATGGAGGGTGACGTCTCTACCATGATTCACGGCGAATAAACGTACGTTATGATGTGTGATAACATATACTACTGTATGTGGATATTCCACACTGGCTCGCGACAGAGCTCCTGGCTCGTCAATCCGGGCTAAAAGGTGGAGCCAAATGTAGAGGTGGAATGAGCGCGCCGGCCGGGACTCGGCAGCACTTCCAGGACGGCGGACTCCGGGTCCGGAGGTCCCGGCCTGTGGGGCCGGGTTTGGCACACCAAACCGGACTACTGTGCTCCGACGGACATTGATCCTTTTCCGACCACAACGGCGCAAGTGATTGGCTGTGGGTTGTACTGTCAGCTATGAAGCCGATGTTCACGATACCTTTCACATTGTTCATTTTGATACATGTCATCTAGACAACCTTGAAAGCACTTTTGCTCCAAGTATCCGACACACAGTTACATCTTTCCCTGACTGGTGCCGGCCATCCCATTCCCTCCCGCCAATGGAGTCAACATACCAACTTCTTGTCGATCGAGTTATCCACAAATGGTCCGAAAAGCGCCGTGACCGGATCCTGATCGCATTGGCCGGTCCGCCAGGGTCAGGAAAAACAACTATCGCCAAGGAAGTAGCCCGACGCCTTGCCTCGTCAGCCCCATCCACACCGGACACCTCAAAAACAGCCGTGGTCTCGATCGATGGGTTCCACCTGACCCTTGCCGCACTGCGGGCCCTCCCCAATGCGGAGGAGGCACTGGCCCGGAGAGGCGCCCCGTGGACATTCGACACCGACGCGGCAGTCGCACTCGTGCGGGAATTAAGGGCAAGCGGCCCGAGCAGCACCGGGTCATTATCGCGTGACGTTGTCGTCCCCACGTTTGACCACGCTGTTAAAGATCCCGTCGCCGGTGGGCTGGTAGTGCAGGCCGACGTGCAGGTCTGCATCTTGGAGGGCAACTATCTGTTATGCGATGAAGGAGGGTGGGCTGCTATAGACGATGTGGTTGATGACCGGTGGCTCGTCAAGGTCGATCCTGCTGTGGCACGGGACAGAGTCGCGTCGCGACATCTGGCGGCGGGCATCGAGCCGACTATGGAGATGGCTCTCGCGAGGACTGATTACAATGACCTCCCTAATGGGGACTACGTGATGAAGCATAGCGAAGAGCGGTACGATCTAGTTATTGAAACCATAAAATAGCAAGTGGATGCTTGATATAGGTGGTTTCGTGCTTGGTATAATAGATGCATTGTTTGCACCTCTCCGTATGAGACACTACTACCCGGAAAACAACCTACAGTGTCGTTTACTTTTGAATTTGATTTCAATGAGCTTTTGATCCAGCATCTACTTCATACGGTCCCAAGAAAAAGTCATGGATGGGGGAGCATGTTGTTCGACTTGAGGCAGTCGGACGACACCGTCCGTACCCACTCCGGCGACAACCACGGCCAATGAAGCACCGGAGGCATAATTGCTGAGAATTGAAATACGTATATGTACTTGTGCCTTCAAGCCACGAGCATGGTAGCGTTGTGAGTTCGAAAGACCATAGAAAAAAGTTCAACACCGGCAATTTCAGATCTCGGTACTCCAATCGGCAACATGGGTTCAAACGGCACAAACGGGAGGACTTCGATCAGGGCCTCGAACCCACCCGTCCAAGACAGTGTTTTCAAGCAGTTCCGACTCGATGGACGTACCGTTATCATTACTGGTGGTGCAGGCGGCATCGGTTACGAAGTAGCCCGAGGCCTTGCAGAAGCGGGTGCCAATGTGAGTCTCCCCACTGATATCACCCTTCTCACCGACAGTGATTCGTGTCCTCTCGTATTGCTGATACATCGTCGCCTCAGCTGGCCCTCTGGTATCACTCGTCGTCTAAAGCAGAGAAGCTGTGCGCCGCCATTGCCCAGGAGTTTAGCGTCAAGGTCCAGGGGTATAAGGTTGATGTGCGCCAATATGAGGCGGTGGAGAAGGCGGTGGACCAAGTGGTCCAGGAATTTGGCCGTCTCGACGCCATGATCGCGAACGCCGGGGTCCCATCCAAGGCTGGCGGACTCGATGACAAAGTGGAAGACTGGGACCGTGTCCGGGCTATCGATTTCGATGGGGCGTATTACTGCTTCCGTGCCGCGGGTCTGGTGTTCCGCAAACAGGGACACGGTGTCGGTATTGCAACGGCGTCCATGAGCGGCCATGCTGCCAACGTGCCCCAGGAGCAAAGTTGTTATAATGCATGCAAGGCCGGCGTGGTAAGTACAAATGCTCTACAATACATACATCACGTCTTACATATATCACACACATCCACGTGTACCAGTGGTGTTGTATCCAGCGGGCCAAGCTAACATGTCACTCTCTATTAGATCCACTTGTGCAAGAGTCTGTCCGTGGAATGGGCCAAATGGGGAGGTCGCATCAACTCCGTGTCGCCAGGCTACATCGACACGGAGATCTCTGGAGACTGCCCGTTCGAGATGAAGGAGGAGTGGTTCAGCTTGACCCCCATGAGGAGAGATGCGGATCCCCGGGAGTTGAAGGGTGTGTACCTATATCTTGCGAGTGATGCGAGCTCGTACACGACGGGTGCGGACTTTGTGGTAGATGGGGGTTATACCGCCCGGTAGACAGTCTGTGCTAAATGAACTTTGCTAGATCTGGTTTCTTTCGGCCTGTACGTCGTCGAATATAAAGGAACTGCCAGCCTTGAGAACTGCTATGATGATGATGGGAGACCAGTAACCACGGAGTGTCTGCGCCCAGATTAGTCGCTGGGTGTGTTCGACTACAGCCTCCTAACAGATTCTCCCCTTCAGATAGATGACAAGTCTATCCAACTCTCAGAATGCGAGACTCGTGTCTGGCTCGCGAGTCGCCGTATGCGAAATCGACATTAGACAGCCTGCAACCTTTATTACACTTAATTATATTAATCGTGTTCTCGCCGGACTTTATCTTCCATCTCTTGGACTTCAGCTATTCCGACGCCGATATAGGAGAAACGGACTTAGGGATCCGGTCTCTCTCCGTACCAAGGGAGAGGGCATCAAAACAGTTTCTTTGCTAATCCATGGTGTCTTGTATTGGGAAGCAGTGACGCGACCAGTGTCGAAGCTCAGGTGTAAATATTTGAGGTGGTTCTGGTGCGACAGGGGCTTAACCTTGCTACGGAAAGGACTCCGTCCACTCGGACGACAGTAGCCCGGGACTTGCAAAAGGTACAGACCAAGGGCGCACACGCGGAGCATTTCCCTCGAAAGATCTGCGCCTTGCTAGTGGCTGGTGTCCACAACCCCATGGGGGAGGAAACCGGGTTGAACCTGGAGAAGATGGGGTGACCTTGGTGGGTCAACGAACTCCAACAATGTCTCTCCTCAGATGACGGGTGCTGGATGCACTCTGTGCATACATAAAATACGGCTGGCGCCTGCGATGTGCAAGCCCATGGACAATACCCAGACTTCACTCCCCTGAGGATGCAGCTCACCGGTACTTTGCTTTCGTTCCCTAAACATCGTTCTCCTCCGGATTGATTTACAGGCACCATGAAGGAAGCCCAAATTGTCGGCGAGGCCCTCGCCCGGGTGCTCCCACAAACAAATAAGTGGTGGTTCCAACAGCCCCACCTGCTCAGACTGAATCTAGTGCTCCTCGTCCCCCTCCTGTCTTCCTCTGTCTCCGGATATGATGGTGAGTAAGCATGAGATCGGGACGGGCTGTCCATTTTACTGGAAGACCTAAAATGCTAATTCACATGATCCCTCGACAGGCTCCCTCATGAACGGACTTCAGTCTTTGAAGCAATGGAACAGCTATTTCGGTAATCCCACGGGTACCAGGCTCGGTGTCGTAAATGCAGCTCAATCGATTGGCTCCGTCCTTTCGATCCCCTTGATCGGAAGCTTGTCCGACAAATTTGGCCGCAGGCCGATCCTACTCACCGGCATCCTCCTCATCATCATTGCCACCATTATACAAGCAGCGTCCATCAACTACGCCATGTTTGTCGTCTCGCGCGTGGTCGTCGGCTTCGGAGGCATGTTCGTGGTGCAGCCGAGCCCGATGCTCATCGCAGAGCTGGCGTACCCAACCCACCGAGGGAAATATACCTGCGCCTTCTGGACCATGTACTACCTGGGGGCCATCCTGGCAAGCTGGACGACCTTCGGGACACAAGATTTTTCAGGTGACTGGTCATGGCGGATCCCCTCGATCATACAAGCCGGCCTCCCCCTCGTCCAGCTCGCCTTCTGGTGGGCCGTCCCAGAGTCGCCGCGGTGGCTGATCGCCAACGACAGGGCCGACGAGGCCTCCGCCGTCCTCTCCAGGTACCACTCCGGACGGGACGCCGCCGCCGAGGGCGACACGTACACACCGCTCGTCGAGCTCGAGATCTCCGAGATCGTGCAGACGCTGCAGGTGGAGAAGGACGCCGCGCGCACCACGTCGTGGAAGTCCCTCGTGCAGACCCCGGGGAATCGCAGGCGCACCCTCATCGCCGTATTGGTGGGCGTCTTTGCGCAGTGGAACGGCATCGGCGTCGTGTCGTACTACCTGACGCTCGTCCTCAGCTCGGTGGGCATCACCGACACGTTCGACCAGACGCTCATCAACGGGCTGCTGCAGGTCTTCAACTTTGCTGCGGCGCTCATGGCGGCGGTGCTTGTCGACCGGCTCGGCCGCCGGACGCTGTTCCTCTGGAGCAGCGTCGGCATGCTCGCGTCGTACATCGTCTGGACAGCCTGCTCGGCAGTCAACGCCAACACCGGCTCCAAGCCTGCGGGTATCGTGGTAGTGGTGTGCCTGTTCGTCTACTATTTCCACTACGACATCGCGTGGACTCCGCTGCTGCTCGGCTACCCGACCGAGATCCTGCCCTACTCGCTCCGCTCCAAGGGCATCGCGCTGGAGCTCTTCTCCATCTATGCTTCGCTCACTGTCGCCGCCTTCTGCAACCCCCTGGGCATGGACAACCTTGGCTGGAAATACTACATAGTCTTTTGTTGTCTGCTGCTTGTCTTTCTGGTCGTGGTGTGGTTCTTGTTCCCAGAAACCAAAGGTTACAGCCTGGAGGAGATTGCTGTGATTTTTGATGGGAAGCAGGCAGCCCTGGTTGAAGAGGTGCCGGGCAAGAAGGAAGTCTCCTTAGCACATCTGGAAAAGGCGTCGACCGAGGACCCATGAGGACCCAAAATGCTTAATAAATGTACAACGGCTTTGACTTGGGGTGTATAGTAGCCATCAGACTATTTGAATAATCAGTTTAGTGAATCGTATAAATTCATACCAGTAGGTATCTGGGTCTGGTACATCCTCGTCGTTCCCGAAAGACCCAAGAAAAGATACGCAGACGTCGCTCTCCAGACGTTGAGCATCTGTGAGATCCTGGGTACTGGAGGAGTAAGGTGATGGCGCGGGACACTGGTCTCGTGAGACTTTGAACGAGATGCACACTGAGCTCATGATTCAACCTCCGATAGCTCAGTTTCCTTCTCCATAGAGCTTAAAATCGGCGCCCTCCAGCAGCAGAAGTTCCACGATTTCAAGAGGTCGGGAGATTGGCTGGGTAGCGCGTCGTGTAACATCGAGTGACGTGAATCCCGCTGTACCTCCCACCACCAAGTTCTCCGCCAAACGCAAGTTTGGAAATACCACTCGAAGTACCAGCACCAACTCCTCCAAAAAGGAGAACAAGAAGAAGAAGAAGAAGATGCTGGACAAGGATACCAAGAACTACTGGGTTGAGAAGCAAGCCAGCTTCGAGAAAGAGTTGAAGAATCTCTTTAACCAGTAGGCCACTTGATGGTAAAGCTCGCTTCCGTCCATACCAAGATATTAGATAAGAACAAAGAGATAATTACTATCCTGTAGAAGCAGAAAGAACACCCCAAAAGTGAGCAGAAGCTTTCATCTCTCAGAGAGGTGGCCAAGAAAAATACCCAGGCCGATGGCGCCGCCCCCGCCGAGAGAGTTAAGGAGTGGGATAAGCCCTGTAGGATAGCCTCCTCTAGACGGCCTCTCGTGAACACTCTCCTATGGGGAACTCTCCTATGGTACCCCATACTCTCCTATGGGATACTGTCTTGCAAGACATTTCCCCTGTGGAACACTCTTCTATAGGATGCTCGCCTGTGAGATACCCTCCTGTGGGATACCCTCCCACAGAATAATGTTCCCGTATCGTCGTGTCTTTGAACCGTCAGTGGTAGTAGTAAGTTGGTTGGTCAGTTCCCTTTTCCATAATGCGGTTGGGCACTGGCACGGGTGGGTGAATTTCGCGGTGATGGAAGAGCCGAGGATGGAGAAGGAGGAGACCCCGGGATCGAGGCGGGACACGTGAGGATCTATGCGATTGCAAGGTATCCAATTCATTTGGTATGTTTGGTAACAATCAATCCACAATTCCTATATACATGTTATCTTGCCACTCTCTTCATGCTAGCCCAACTTCGATAGCAGATAGAGCCCAATCCGTGAATCCCGCGTTGGTGTCAAGGATGTTCTCATTAAACTCTTGCAGCGTAGGATAGAAATTAGTTGGGTACCCAAACTCCAAAGTGAAGCTATATACCTTGTTGGCGCCCTCGACTCCCCGATATCTGCTGAAAGTATAGTCTGCAACACCTCCAGAAGTAGGGTACAATCCTACACCTGGCCCGGACGAGTAGGAGCGTCCACCGACAGCGCTCATTGCCGCCACTGACTTGGCGGCAACGGTTCGCAGATTGTTGTTGTCAGCCGATGGGATATACTCCTTGTAAGAATCGCCGAGGACGCCGCGCTTCCGATCCCAGGCGGGATTCAGGAAATTCAGGCTCGTGTCCGTGCTCTGGCCCTCGTCATGACCCCAGGGGTAAAGAATGTCGCCCGTCGCAGAGTGGATATCGATGTACCAGCGAATGTTTGGAAACTCTTCATATATGGAAACCAGATTTTTGGCCTCCGCCTCAGACTCGGGCGCGGTCCCGCGGAACGTCTGCGCGCTCGGCGAGGTAGATGCTGGATTCGCGGATGGGTCGAAGTACTTCTCGAACTGCCAGAGGAAATCGAAGTTGCGGTTGATATCGACGCCGGCAGCATTGCCAGTGCCGGACTTGGTGTTTCGATTCTTGCGCCAGAGCGATCCGGTTCTTTGGTCGTAGGTGACGCCATCTGGATTTACCAGAGGAAAGAAGACGATACCAGCATCAAGAATAGACTTTACTTGAGCATTCGTATATGTTTTTTTGCCGTACGTAAGACCACTTCCTGTCTCGTTCGCCGCTAGGAGATCAGATATCCAATAGATGAGCTGGTCAGGGCCACCTCGTTCGCGCGCGTGAGAACCAGCTGTGAGGTAAAGGTTGTACTTGGACTTGTCCGAACCCCCAACATAACCAGCAAACTGTGTCGCACCTTCAAATGTCTCGTGTGGGAGATTTAGTGTAGAGACGCGATAATTCCTGACAAGACCCTGCACAGCGGTGCTGATCTCACCGACATTCAGAAGGGTGTCGATTTGTGCGCCCGCCGCTTTCGTTCCCAGACCGAGAGGAGCGATGCTGCCGCCCTGGAATCGATCTCCGGACCCAATGGGGGCGGGATTTGCCTGTCTCTTGACTAGACTTCTGTGTAGGGTGAGCTCCGTGGATCTGTACTCCTTGGTGAAATGGCCGATCTGCTCTTCCGTAAGGAAGGCATGAAGCTTGAAACCGTCTTCTGTTGGAAGAGCAGCTGGACGGCAGCCAAAGTCATAGGTCTCATTGCGGACGATTTCCTGGAAATGCGCAATGGACGGGGCCTGGAAATGGACTGGCTGGAGATGGAGATCTGCGAGCACAGCAGTGCTCTGTGCGAGCAGTGATGCGACGAAGGAGTACTTCATGTCGTCTGAAAGAGGCGTGTAGGGCGTGCGGGAGCACGGGGTTGAACGACGCTGCCTGAGTGTGATCGAACGGGCGGAGTTTGTATTTACATACATTCACAATCTTTGCACTGACCTGGGCTTCTCCGCTGATTGAATGGCTGATGTCTTGTTGCACAATCACGTAGCTCAACGCCTGCCTCTTTCGTCCTAATACCGCGGTGACGTGCTGTGTAGTATTCTTGGCCTTGACCTGGGGTAAGCATTCGGGTCAATCAAGCTGCTTCCTGAGGGGGTAAAGTAGCCAAGCTGCCATGGATGATGCAAGACGTTCAAATCCTACACAATCGCGGCGGCACCGCGAATGGCAGAACTTCGAGAAAATATCGCCACACTGCACCAGGAACTTCGTACCCGGAATTGATCGAGTTTCTGGTACGCGAGGCGAAGCCTCTCAACCGCAACGTATCGTCAAAAAATGTCATTTCGAACAGGCCATGGCAACCTGTGCTTGGTATCATTTCTCTCATGTATACATCGAGTTGCAAGTCAATCAACCTCCTTAATATCTCCAGCCACAGCATTCACCAAGGCGACCCTCACCCCAGCGCCCGTCAGAACATGAATCCACAGCCTCTGGGTATCGCTCAACCGGTCGTTCGCGCTCTTGACCTCGGCAAACATGCACTCGGGCTCAGGCTCCGTGCGCCAAAGCACGAGGTCGGGGACCCCGCCACCCCTCTGCCTGTACTCCTGCGCCATGACCTTGCACAGGACGGCGAGCGTCTCACCCCGAAAGCAGCCCGCGAGCTCGACGAGGTCCTCCACCTCGTAGTCCCAGTTCAGCCCCACCACGCACGTCCTCCTCTCGCGGTGCTCTGCGTCGACCCCTCGGATGATGCGCGGGGCGTCGCCGTTTGAGATCTCGGCGAGGCGGTGGTTGATCTCGGAGGCTCGTGTGGGGTAGAAGGCGTCGGTGTGCAGGTCCAGCGGGCATGTTTGGTATGCAGTTTGGAATACGTTCGGGATATAGAGGAAGAGGATGTCGTAGAATAAGTATGCGAACAGAGTCCTTACGATACCGCCCTCAGAATGGTAACCTTTCCAGCCCTCGGTGCGATAGTGAGACAAACACATCTCCTCGACGCTACATTCGCCGCCACCCTCGGCCTCATCGACCCATATAGTTTTGGTACTGGTCCCACCACGTTTACCGGCTGTAGGATCGTCACGCTTGATCTGGGTTCCTGTAACGTTATGCTCTTCGGGCTTGTGCAAGCGAACGTGGCCAAAGTCGTGCTGAAGCCGTTTGGGGATGCGAATGCGTTTTTCCAGCTTGGTCAGGCGTTTCTGTAGATCAAAGTGGTAGATGAGATGGCAGTCGCGGTCCTCAAGGGCAGCCTCACAGGTTGTGACGGCGATGCGACGCCAGTGTTTCTTCTGCTGCTCTTGGTCGGCGATGTTGGGGTCAGGTTTCTCCTCCCACATATAGTGTTCTTCGAGCAAGGCTTTGCGCTGATACCACGACCCGCGCCGGGCCATTTGGAAAAAGCGCTGGTCCAGGAGCTCGGTGAGGAGGTCGTGTTCTTGTAGGTACTCGTGCAGCCGACCGTAGACGTACGCTGCTTTGTGTGCAATCCTGGTGTACGCATGTGCAGCATTCAGACGGCGAAGATACGCGCCTTCGCCGAACTCGTACACTTGGTTCTCTTTGCGTTCTTCTTCCTTCAGCAGCCCCCTCCAGCGGCCAGTGATGCTATCGAATATTTCGAGCACACGTCGGTGGCCCTCCTCGCCAGGGGGCCCGTTGAACTCGAGGATCTGATCGACCTCAAACTCCAGTCGCATTGCCTGCTCGAACTCCAAAAGGCTCCGGCGGTCTGGGAAGATGTTGGATGTGCGGTCGACGATATAGTGGGGAAAGTTCCGTCGCGAAATTTTGGCCAGGATGATGGTGGTCAGAGACTTCTCCGTCCACTCTGTCGACCGATAGAAGACAAGATGTACACGTTCGAAAAGCTTGAAAACTGGAGGCGAGATCCTGATGCATGGCCCGGTGATGGCTACAATCTTGGCCAGGAAGTGATGATTACGATTGGACTCTTGTTTTGGGTCAGGATCTGGAGTTTCGCTGCCCGTCTCACGACCAGCCGAGTCCATCGACCCAGTCGTGCTCTCCCGGCGCAGTCCCACTGACAACAGACCACTTTGTTGTGAGCTCATACGCAGCAGCTTCTTCAAAATGTCACTCTTGTTTTTGCCCTGAACCTTGGCCTCCTTGGCTAGTCCCTTGAGTTCGTCTAAGCTCAGGAGAGCAGCGGCCTCGTCAACTGAGGTGATGTGTTTATCGGAAGAATCAGCGAAGGTGAATGCGTCTCCGAGCGACCAGTCCTGCAGGGCGACACCGGCGACTTCACCATCAACGTGATCGTCGTCATCAGGTTGCGACTTGGTGCTGTTTTCTGCTGCAGGAAATGCACGACGTCGCTGCAACATCTCAATGGCGGCGTCAGGATCCGATATATCGCTGTAGTAGCCCAGCTTGTCGCGCCGGTGCCAAGCAGCGACTTTGCGCAGGAACAGACGGACGTATAGATACTGGGCCTCATAGTTCAGACTGCGCCACTGATCAAATACAGCCGTCTCCTTCTCGTCGAACAGATGGGCCTCGTTTTCGAGCACTGTATCTAAGGCAAGGTTGAACGCATCGACATAGATGGAGCTCTTGCCCCTGACCCACTTCCTACGGTCGACGTCAGACTCGGGCTGGGCATCTTTTGTGTCGTCGGTGCTGAGTTGAGAGGCTCGCATTGCCTCATACTCCTCAATTGCATCCGCATCAGCCTGAATATGAGGCAGAGCGCTCTCAAGGGCTGTCTCATGGTGATGGTGGGTCGAGGTATCCTGGTCCACGTCGTCCTCATCCTCGGAATCTGGTATTACTTCCCTCGTGCGCCTCGGGGGAACCTTCACTGGATTCTTGATGGTCTGGCGCGTTGATGCATCCGAAGACTGCCCGTCGTCGTCGTCAGTGTTGTTGTTGTTGTCTTGTCGAGGGCCTTCAACCTTCAACCTTTTCGCAGGCCGGCCAGGCATTTCACCCGAGTTTGAGATATCAGCCAAAGGTTCTCGGGGTGTGGATGAGGCCGTTCCTCTGCGCACAAAGGCGTCCATGGCGCGACGACATTGGGATCTTGGTAAGAAAGAGGAGCCATTAGAGCAAGATGACCAGCTCTGCCAGGCAGGCAAACCCTCTCACAAGGCGGGCTGACAAAGGGGCCTAGGATGGACGCGATTGATGTCATTCGGCAAGGCGCGTTCTAGGCGCGTCAAGCTGGCCCGAGGGGCGGGTCACTACTATTAGGACCCCTGCACGCCCGCCCGCATTAATTGCGAAGAGTAGAGGACCCTCGAGCTCCAAAATCCAATTCGGAATTTCTCCCACTTCCACACAACCACAAGAACAACTTCCTGCGATCCGTAATAACTCAACAGCGGTCCAAGGAATACCAATTTTCTGTCCAACCTCCAATCGCCAATCAAATACGTACCAGATCTTCCGTCCAAAGTCGTTCAACCCGTTGCACAATGTCAGAACCAGCCCCCGTCTTCGACCCTCCAGTCCTCGAGAATGGAACAGGCGCTGCTGAAGCCGAGGGCTCTGCGACCACAACGGACAATGGAGGATCAAAGGACAACAATGGCCAGGATATTACAATGGCTGGCCTGGATGAACCAGGAGTGAAGCCTGCTGCTAAGACTGGGGCTGATCCAGCTGTAAGTTTTACCATTTTGCCCTGCGTGCCCCCGACTGCCCTATTCACCTCGGTCGCATTCACCCACGATCACATTCACCACAGCGGCAACCATGACCTCCGACTTCCAGCTATATGATGCCCACCTGTTCTTGCCTCTTGCCTGCACATCAACCTCTTTCGAGAGTGACAGAAACCACAACTCTCATCTCACAAATCCATCACCTTCCCATCTTCACCAGACCACACCGCACCTCGCCGTCGAGCTGCCTACATTGCGCAAAGACAAAGATGGCTACCCTCAACTCCACCCTGACCATCGGCCTCGCCAGGCCTTCTCCCACAGGCTCCTACAGAAGCCCTCGCGACCCAGGCATGGTCCACCTGAGAGCCCCTTCTGACTTTCTCTCCAAGCTCCCCTCGGGCAACCCCACCACGACGACGACCGCCTCGTCGTCGACCAACCCGCCGACGCCCAACCGCACCTCCACGCCCACCGGCTCCAAGGAGGGCGTGCCCGCCCGCCTGGACAACAGCTCGTCTCGCGCCGCCTCCGCCGCGCCGGCCGACCGCACCGCTGATAGAGTCACCATGCCCACCGAGCCCGCCGCCCACGGCGCCCCGACCCGCCAGTACCTCAACAGCAAGGTCACCTACCACGTCATGGAGGGCATGAAGATCATCGCAAAGGAGCAGTAAGCAAACGCGCCCGTCCATTTCCCGCTTTTAACAAAGTCTTGGTGGCTGATTGTTATACGTTATCACACAGGCCCGCCGACCCTCTTCGCGTCCTGGGCGAGTTCCTGCTCAAGCGCAGCGCCGAGCTCGAGCGTGCCGCCGCCGATGGCAGTGCTGCTCCTGCTGCTGCCTCTTCTGCCCCCGAGGGCGACAAGGACAAGGCGAAGGAGAACAGCGACGAGCAGTAGATGCGACATGGAATATCGAGTCGCGGCTTCGAAACTTATGTCGGCAGGTGGCGCACGGTCGCCTGTGTCCAGGAAAGGAAGGAGTGTTGGGCTTGAGGTCTGGCTGCTCTTCGGCTTTGGGTACGTCGCCCCACAAAGACCCTATACATCTCCACCCACTAGCTCGGGACAGCTCTGACACTGTACATACATGCACAGCTAAAGGCTGCTATTATGTTTGGCAATCGGCGTAGCCAAGGCGATCCCCGACGACGACTTCTTGCAATGTTTGCCCAGCAGGAAAGGGAACCTTGGGGAAAGCTCTATGCCGGAGAGCGGGCTTACGCGGAGCTATGCAGACTTCGCTATGTTGGCCACCCTGGATGGTTCGGTTGGTAATTAAAAGTTGTGACGGCATGAACAGGTAGTCAGGCGTTCCGAAGGATGTACAATGTTCTCGTGCTTGGGTCGGCCATGCTACGGGGAATTCACAAGGCGGCGTACGGACCATGATCATCACGAGATACCACTTTACCCAAATGCACATAATTCATCACACGGATATCTCGCGTTTGGCATAGTGAATCTCCGTCATTGAGTGGTGCAGTACGAGTTGGTAGTGCAGACGTGTTGCGATTTTCGCTCGTCTAACCTCTACCAAAGGGAGGTTTGAGATGGTATCATCCTCCCTCAAGCCGAGCCGTTTTGATCGGTTCGGTTCCCATCCTTGCCCAACTCCATACCAGACCGTGGTCATCGAAGAGACCGAAGAATAGACCAGCCAGTAATGCACTTTTACTCCTCCTTGGCTTCCTCCACAGCAGACTCCACCCGTCATCGACTCATGGCGGCAACAGCAGCAGCAGCGGTAAATAACAGCCGGGCTATCGCTTAGGCGACGAGGGTGGAGGCGGTGGCGGCCTCGTAGCGCCAGGTGGGGGGCAGGACACCGACGGTCTTGTAGTAGCGGGCCAGACGGTGGATACGGGACTCGATCAGAATAAGGCGGAATTTGGAGTCCTTGTCCTTGCGGTTGCGCTCGAGATGCTTGCGGACAGCGACGGCCTGGATAGCACACGATTTGTGATTAGCATCCTCGCGAGGGGGCCTTGAGAGGGCCGAGAGAGCGAGCCTGAGAGCTCTAGGGAAAAGGATTTTATCTTGCTCACCTTCTTGATCAACATGTACAGGTCCTCAGGGATATCGGGGGCGAGGCCTGTTGTGAGATCTCTCTGTCAGCACATGACCGAACAGAGGCATTTGTTTATTTATTTTTTTGCGCGTTTTTCAGCCGCCCGGCTCACGTCCTGAAGTGTGCTGAGAGCATCTAGCTTCAGGCGTGTCTGCGTTGCAGAGGGCATGGCATCGCATTGCAATGTATTGGTGTTCGACACGATCGTTCGAGATTCTATTCGGTCGATCGCATTGACATGGGGCGTTCATATCGGGGAAACCGTACCGCTGGACTTGAGGATACGCAGAATGCGGTTACCTGGGTGCGCACGAAAAGTCAGCCTTGATGATCATCCATTTCAATCCGCAGCGTGCTGCCTCGAGCTCTTGCCCTCCGAATCACGACACAACACAAAGCAACATACCGGTGACGACCTTGACCTGGGCGATTCCGTGGGAGTCACGCAGGATGACACCGATCTGGGAAGGGGTGGCGCCCTTCTTGGCCAGCTTGCAGATCTGGTCGACGACCTGGTCGGGGGTGGTCTTGAGCCACGAGGGGGCGCTGCGGCTGTAGGGGACAGCCGAGGCTGAGATACCCTTTCCGTTGGAGTGAAGACGACCCATTTTGATTGATTGTTGGGAGGAGGGTGGTTGACGGTGCGAGAAGGACTGGTGTCGTCGTGGTCGTCGTCAAGAGACTTGGTCGTGATATCTTTGGAGGGTCGGGCTGCTGCAAATTCCTGGGGCAGATTTTGGGGAAGTTCGACGTTCGAAGTTTGCGTGGGCCTGCACGCGAAAGTGGAGCCCGGCGAATTGGTCGGGCCGTGGTAGCGGCTGTGATTCGTCGACGCTAGCGTGGAGCGAAGAGCTTTGCAAGCTTGATGGAGCGGGATCAGAGAGTGGGCCCACCTGCGAGCTTCATCTGCAAATCTTTCGACGTAGCTCGAGAGGCCTTCATTCCTCGCTCAGTACAACACACTCAACAACATCGCAATCCTCCAAGATTCAAACGTCCAAGCCGGTAAGTTCAAGGCGCTCGTCTTCTTTCCTCCTTCCCCCTGTGCTCAAGTGATGATCAACAACCTATTTTTTAAATACTATTCTGGTACCTCTTATGTTAGGCTTCCTTCGGGATTCCGATGAATGTAATGGACTTCTGATAGCACACCGTCTCGACGCATTTACTCCTTCAAATACTGTTTGTCGAACACGAGTCGCTGACTGCAACTCTACAGATTCTTGGTCCTTTGGTCCTGTACGGCGATGTTGTGAGGTGGAATGTTTGGCTGTTGGTAGGCTGTCTCTGCATTGGCTGTTGTGGCGACGTTGTTCGGCTCATCAGAGCAAGGCACTCCGGGCTGGATTCCCATAGCATTAGCTTGAATATGGATTTTTTCCCACCTCATATCTCCTGGGTCTGAATTTGACGTCTGCAATGCAATTATGTTGACAAAGGCTCCCTGCCTCCCCGCGTTCCCACACACTGCTCGTCGAATTCATCTTGCGTCTGCTCAGTGCTGAACTATCCCTACTTTACATGGCCCATTTTACAACGTTGTCCTGGTCCAAGTCTCAAAACGACAACTTCGACTTGTCCACGTCGCCTCCTTCCTACCAGCCGTTAGGTTGATTTTGGCATATTTATTGAAGCTGCTTGTGCTTGCTACTGCTCGGTTTTCCTTCTGATGATCGATCCCTTGCCCCTCAACCAACCCATTCCCAGGTCGTCCTGACGTGCCCGCGCGTTGGTCTCTTACCAAGCTGCCACTTCGAAGTTCTCCTCGGGGAAGTAGGTCGTGACCACGGTCCGGTCGGCAAACTTCCTGCCCGCCAGTGCCTTGAGCGCCTTGGTAGCTGACTCTGGGGTGTCATACTTGACGTAAATCTTGCCCACGCCGGCCGACTGTCGGCTGCCGCCAACTGGCCTGGGAACCTTGATTTCCACAATCTGCCCGTACTTGGAGCACTCCTCGCGAACATCGTCACAAATCTCTGTAGGGTTGTCAGCAAGTCCGTCACACTCGGGGGGTTTCCAAACGTCGGTATTCCACATACCTTCGTAGTCATCGTTGTCCATCAGCTCCTCGGGCGTCACCATGTTCAACAACTGCAAGATACGGGTGACCTCCGAGTCGGTGGACGTGGTGCCGGCAAGCATGGACATGGCGTTAACTCCCATCTCCACGCCCGCAACCTGGGTGATTCCTATACTGGCTTTGCGGACCTTGAGGTGATTCTCGCCTAGCTCCATGTTGTCGAGAGCCTTAATCGCGACTTCGGTGGCGGCTGGGTCGAGATATTCGCAGAAAGCAATGCCCTGTCCAGACCTTGGTTAGCCAATGCCATGTGGAGGAGATGAATTGCCAAGAAATAGAAACTTACCCGTGACTCCTCTGTGCTACGGTCCTGGACCAGAACAAACGCCTTGAGCTCACCGAAGCTGCTGAGTAGCTCCAGGACCTGCTCGGTGGTCAGGTACGGCGGGATGTTGGTCACGCTAATCTTGTTCGGCGTGTCGATCACAATGTTGGAAACACGACCAGGCTCGTAGTTGGGATCATCGACGACGGCAGGAACGATATAATCCTTGGGCCGTCGAATCTGCAGGCCCGAGGCTGCGCCATTGGCCGCCCCGTTCGCATCGTCTGCCTCCATCGACTGCCCATCCAAAGCCAGGGCAACAGTGGCGTCGTCGGGGGTCTTGAACTCGACCAGGGCGAAGGCACGGTCGGCGGACAGTTGTACGAGAGCGCAGGGGTCCGTCGACTCGATGACGTTCAAGCCGTTCAGTTGCAGGTTGAAGTAGCTGGAGATGGCCTCCTCGGTCGCCGAGGGGGGTAGGTTCGAGACGACAAGGCGCTTGGCCTGCCGGGAGTTGGTGGGCTTGAGGGTGGCGCTGCTGACCGAGTTACCAGGCTGGTTCATAAATGCCTGGAGCTTGGTAGGGTCCATCTGCTGCTGCCTGGGCGCGCCGGGCAGCGGGAACATCCCAGAGAGTTTGGCTTGCTCTGCCGTAACGTTCTCGTAGCCGGGCGGCTTGATGTCCCACTGCACCAGGCGTCGCTTGCGCTCCAGGACGGGCGTGATGTCGGTCAGGTCCGGGGTGGGCTCTCTCTTCTTAGGTGGCGGCGAATCGCTACGGCGTCGCTGGTCCCTGAATTCGTCCTGGTCGCGGTCCCTGTCCCTCTCCCTGTCCCTGTCGCGTCCACCACCACCAAAGCCACGCCCACCGCCTCCACCACCACGGCGCCGGTCGTCAAAGAGGTCACGGTCGCGACGGGGAGGTCTGTCGTCGTCCCTACGGCCGCCGCCTTCACGTCTCGGTGGTCTCTCGCGGTCCCAGTCCCGGTCTCCACGGCGCTCTCGCCCCCCTGTATATCTATCCTCGCGTTCTCTGTCGCGGTGGTTTCGGCTGGACGAGTAGCTGTCTACCTCACCGCCAGCATCGCGGCGGCGGGAGCTGTCGTAGGGGGATCGAGAGCGGCGGCGGCGGTCGCGGTCATGGCCACGGTCTCGTCGGTCGTCACGGTCGCGGCGAGAGGACTGGATGGAGAGAGATGTCAGCAAATGGGCGACAGGCAGAAGAACGTGTGAGGGAGTCTGCCGAGGCATTCGAGGCGCTCAATGCAAGATAGCCTCATCCCAGCCTGAGCATGAGCTCGACAAAGCGTCGCCTACTCGGCGGGTGCAGCTGGAAGACGAAGATAAGGGAGCAGGCGAGACAGAACTGAAGGCAAGAGGCAGATTGATAGCACTTACACCATAGTCCCTGGATGAGCCATGGCGGCCTCCATCTTTTCGGTCCATGGTTAGCAACAGTGTGACGCGCGACCAAGCTGGGAGGGGGAATTTGGAGCGGAACCTACCGCGCGATGAGTATGTGTCGCCGCTCATGATTGACCTGGCAGAAAAGCTCACCCTCAAGATGCGACAAAAATTGTAGTTGCCGTGATGCTCTTTCTTTCGTGGTCAATGGGCGGCTGGCTGATAGCAGCGGAGGGTTGAGGTGTTGATGTCGCAAGGCGAGGCAGGGCAAGGCAAGGACCCCAGATAAAAAGCTGATGCCAGGGAAGCAGAGCTTGGGCCCTCCTCTAACTCGAAAATCCAGGGCGAGGCTGGCTTTTGGAGGGTGGAGCTATTCCTAGTTCAGCTTAGGGCCCGTGTGGGGCCCTGTATCCTTGTATCTTTGTACCTGCCCAAAGTTAGAAGGCCTGCAGCTCTGGCCGGCAACCCCCTGTGCCTCGACCTTGGACTCGGCCCAGTTCCCCAGAGTGAGGAAAGCTACAGCGTGTGTGAGACTACGGGCAGTTAGTGGCAAAGACGGAAAAGATCACAACCCCTTTTCCCTCACCGTTACAGTTCGCATTCGACTTGGGCACCCTCTAGCTCGTCTTTCAAGCTGGTCTTTCCACTCCGCTTCCTCCGTCACAAACTGGCCATGGGCGCCCTCAAGACAGCCGAGTGGCGTAAGCTTCCATTGAGTCTCACCGAGCTCTGCATCGATACGACCTTGCGATGTGGCCAGTCTTTCAGATGGCGCAAGCTCAACGATGAGTGGTCTGTAATACTCACTGCCCCTCTCGCTCCGGACTATATCGACTGACATGGTTTACAGGCACTGCACCCACCATGGCAGGATTGTGTCCCTGAAGCAGGATGCAAACCATCTGCACTACCGCGCAATCTGGCCGAAAACTGCTGCTGCTGCGCCCTTGACACCCCCTGCCTCGTCGACAGGGACCAATACGCCAGAAGAGCCACCAGCAGATGACACGGAAGCCCTGCTAAAGAACTACTTCAACCTGCACCATGACCTGGCCGAGCTGTACAAGCAATGGGCAGACGCTGACCCAAACTTTCGGAAACGGGCACCCAAGTTTACAGGCGTCCGCATGCTGAATCAGGACGCTTGGGAGGCTCTGGTGGGCTTTATATGCAGCAGCAACAATAACATCTCGAGAATATCACAGATGGTCCACAAGCTATGCCTCCACTACGGGCCTTATATTGGGACCATTGGCGACGAGGTCTTCCACGACTTCCCCACCCCCGCCGCGCTCACTGCACCCGGGGTCGAGGCCCACCTCCGTGAGCTGGGGTTCGGATACAGGGCGCGGTACATAGCCCAGACGGCCCAGAACATCTCACAGGAGAGGCCAGGAGACTGGTTACTGAGCCTGCGGAATCCAGCCAGCGCCGCCTGGGGCGCGGCAGCGCCGAGGAAGAAGACGGCGCAAGAGGCACCGACGTACAAGCGGGCCCACGAGCAGCTCCTCGAGCTCACCGGCGTCGGCCCAAAGGTCGCCGACTGCGTCTGCCTCATGGGCCTGGGCTGGGGCGAGGCCGTCCCCGTGGACACGCACGTCTGGCAGATCGCCATGCGCGACTACAAGTTCGGCGGCAAGAGCAGGAACAAGACCCTCACCAAGGCGCTGTACGACGCCGTCGGCGACCACTTCAGGGAGCTGTGGGGCAGCCAGGCCGGCTGGGCACACTCGGTGCTGTTCACGGCCGACCTGAGGACCTTCTCGGACCGGCTGGTTGAGAAGGCCGACCCGGGGACGGACAACGCCGCTGAGGTGGCCGTCAAGGTGGAGACCAATGACGATGTCGCGTTCGTCACGCCGATCACTACGCCGTCGAGGAAGCGGAAGAGTGTGGTGGTAGCGGAGACAGTAAAGGTGGAAGCGAACGAGAAGCCCACAAGAGAGACAGCCGGGATAAGGAGGAGCAAAAGGAGGAGAGCATGATGTCAGGGCGCCTTGGTATGTGTAGAGTCATATGGGTTGTATCATTGTAGATAACTCCTCTGCTTAGGCCTCTTGCCCCAGCGATCTGGCATATCACGTATAATTGGAAAAGAGATGAGTATGTATTAGCGACCATGCAGCTACCATTCTGACTATTTTGGTTCCTGAACCGCTGGTCCTGCCTTCGAGTCGCCTCCAACCTTGTCACCAAATCTCCTGCTCAGGCTGCGATTCTAGCGAGGGTTTTCAATGGTTACTTCCTAGGTGTCATGCAAAGCGATCCCAGAAGATAGACCCCACGAAATAGATCGCCCCAGTCCTTCTCTTGCTTTAGTCCCTCCTTGTGAAAATAACATCAAAGCACGTCCACGAATCGTTCTCGATAGTCGTGTCCCATCCGGTTACCGGCTCATCGAGCTCGCCCTCCAATTCCTCGCAAGTGTAGAAACCCTTGACGGTGACTTGTCGCAGGCTAGGCATGTGCCCGAGCTCGAGCAGCTTCCTCACCGCCTCGCCGACATAGTCACAGCCCCGTCCGAATCCTGCCCAACTCTGCTCTTCGCAGTGCAAAAGGACTGTCTCGATCGAGAGCGGCAGGAAATCAGCAATCGAGAGAATACCGTCCGGGTGGTCACCAAGATCGTCTATGAGGTCGTCCAGCACGAGACTGAGGTGCCTGAGAGACCGCATCTCCCGGAGTGAACCAAGGCGACCCACAACCCTGCCATGCTCAAAGTAGGCGGCAATGTCCAGACTCAGGTCCATCAAATTCTGGCCGAGGTTCCTCAGGGTCGAGCCGAATTCGTGCAGGTGCACTACCCATTGGGCTGGGTCAAATTGTCTGGGTGCTTCGCGCACGTGGATGATCAGGCTACGCAGGCCCGTGAAACGGGTCAGGACGTGTCCGAAGTCGGACTCGTTGATCATGCACTCCCTCAGCTCGAGGGACTGGATGCCGCAAGGCTCATCGGGCCACTTCATCGTGTACATCGGATCACCAACCCAGTCGATTCGCCAGTCAATTCTGTGCAGACGGAAGGTTTTGAGGTTCGGGTGCAACAGGACGGCCTTGAACTCTTCGAAGAAGTTGAATTTATTACCGTGCTCGTCATAGCCCATTCGTATTCGTAGTTCTTCGAGATTGGAGAGGCCGAAGTTCGCAAAACAAGCTCTTGAGCGGCCCTGCGAGCCTGCCACCCTGACTATGTCGCTTCGAGGGTCCTCGATCGCCTCTTCCAACGTCTCGAATGAGCTCCAAGGTCCCCAGACTTGACGTTGCGCATCTGCACGCCCGCTCAAAATCCAGATTGGGGCTTCGTCGTGGTCAAACTTGAGGTCGATTACGCGAACGCGGGGCATCATGACAAGTAGGAACAACTTAATGTCGACGAATTTGTCAGAGTTGGAGTTCTTATTGCACAACTGAAGCTCGCGTTCCATTTGCTTTCGCATGGTGGCGGGCAAGTCGAGAGACGGTAAGAGGTCTTGTAACATAGATTGAAGACCTGGGGTTATTGATAGCACCGAGTCGCGAAGAGTGATTGTTCGAGTTTCCAAACCGAGCTCAGGGGATGCCGCCAGCGCGCGGATGAGCATCGTGTATTGATGTTGACGCCACTCCTTGTCGGATAGCCAATTCGGAAGGAGGATGGTCCGAAAAAGGAGAGGTTGCGCCACGCGACAGAATTGTCTCGACACGAGGCAGATGGAACTGAGTGTCTTTTGGAGGCCGCGGTCGGTTTGTACCTGGTCTGTCCACCACTCATCTTCAGGGAGGACACATTCGAAGTGGGCAAAAATCTGGTGCCAAATCTCGTCTGGAACAGGCATCATCGTGGCGTTTTCAGCGGGAAATGTTTTTAGAATGGGCTGCTGAAACAAGAGTGTTGTGATTTTGGAGGTGGATCTTGCTTGTGGTCGAAGCAGCCTGCGCAGTAAGTAGGTACTCAAATAGTAGCTAGGCATCGACCTCGAAGGTGCTCTGCGATGTGGGCGAGGACGGTACCAATTTATGTGGATCTTGCCAGCCAGCAAGCTGCGGAAGGAATGACAACAATGGCAGGCACAAGAAATGGGGGAAAAGGTGAAGAGCGCGCGAGCCCTACCAATGGTGTTCCTGGATGCTGAAGAGGCAAACGCTCCCACTGATTACGGGTGCAGTAAGTCCGCAAAGCTGGCCTCAAGGCTGCCACTTCAATGAAGCAATGATTACCTTCTACCCAGGTGGATCAACTCGCCAACGCCCAAAAAGCTCGTGTCTAATGTCTCGAATTGTACGGCATCCACCAATTGAGCTGGAAATACGAAGTGCGTCCTATCGATCGAATAATTCAGGGCACACTGGTTCTGGGAGCCTTGACTGCTGAATGCCGTTTTGAGGTTGATTCACCAAGACCCCGACATCAGACAAAGTACATCAACAAACTTGAACGGCCCCAAAAATCCACAATTATTTCAGAGCAACTCATGACCACGGGTCTAATGTCATCGCTTCAACCAGGCAAATCAATTCTCAGGTCTGACTGAAAAGCGGTACTGATCGCCACGATCTAAATACACCACCTTATCCTGCAGCCCAGCCTGCTGGACCTCCTTTTTGAAGTCCTCCAACGGCGACAGGAATACATCATAGTCATCATAATGGATCGGAATGGTCACCTCCGGGTCCATGGCGCTCATCAGCTTGACTCCCTGCTTCGCATCCATCGTCACCATGACCAGCGGTGCCTTAGGACCGGGAATCGTCGTGCCGCCCAAATGCACCAGCATCAGGTCGATCTGCTGACCCTGAAGCCACTCGACCACGTCCTTGAAGAGATCATCAATGTACAGCGTGTCTCCCGAAATGTATATCCGAAACCCCGCGTTCGCGTCCCTGGGTTGAGGCTCGCCATGCTTGGAGTGGCCCAACTCCAGCAGCCAGCCATTGGTTGGTGGTACGGCGCCCAACAGGTCATTCGCGACGGCCAGCGGCCCAGGGGGGACGTGTTTCCCCGGCATGCCCGTGACCTTGAAGACAGGCCTCCTCTCCGCGTCTGATCCAGCGACCTCCAGCATCGCGCTCTCAAAGTGGTCAAGAGCCGTCACCGCCTGGAAAGGCCCGCCCTCGATCCTGGCGTCCGTCAGGCACTTCTCGGCGTGCGGCGTCGTGAGGATGGGGAGATCTCGGCCCAGCGCCCTCTCAACCTTCTTATCAAAGTGGTCCTCGTGAAAGTGCGACAGCAGGATGCAGTCCAGCCCAGGCAGCTGCTCCAGGTCCACGTACGGGTTGGTCTGCCGCTGCGCCGTGACCCCCGGGCCCAGGTGCACGTGGTCGCCGGCATGAAGAAAGTTTGGATCCGTCAGGATACGCACGCCTGCCCATTCTATCACTGTCGTGGCCGTGCCGATGAAGTAGATGCTGCCGTCTTCATTGCCTGTTGCTCCGCTGGGGTGTCCTCGTGTTTCTTTGACGGGTAGCTTCGGGGGCTTCTCAGTTTCGGCCGGGGTTGGGTTGTTCCGCAGGAGTGTCCTCCGATTCGAAGGGTCGATGGGGATATGCCGAAGCGGTTTGGAGTCCATGTCGGCTCTCGGTGAATGGAGTTCGTATCTAGTTTGTTTCTTTCCCACCTCTGTACGTGAGAAGTTGATGCACTCGCTAGAATCTATCGAGACGGTAATTCTGAAAGAACTCAGTTAAGGACTTGATGAAGACTCACGTCAAGATCCACTTTTCGTTGTGTTGTTGTTGTTGGTGCAACGCCATCCATCGCCGATGATGCCAAGCACCCAATCGCGACGAACTTGGCATCATCCATAGATCACCCTTTCGTCACATTGGTATCTCCACCAATGGCTGTACGACCCCGGAGGCATAATTTGGAGTTGCACTTCTCTGTCCTAATCTTTGCCTGAGTGAAGTCCGACAGAGCTAGGGGAACGTCATTGTCTGAAGCTTCATGTCGATCTCCAGTTTAGCAACGACACCATCGCAGGACTCGTTGGACATCGTGGACGGAGGACGCCCAAGGCCATTGTCTCTGCGAATGTATATAAGCATAGGTTTGCTCCGGAGACTGTTTCCCAGTCTTCTCCTCTCTCTCAATGTAACGCACGTCACACATTCAACAGGACTGTCCTGCTAATTCGTCATTGTCTAGATTCGCAAGAGAGAGAAGGTGCTCCAAACACCATTGAACCGCAGCTGCGAAGTTCAAACCGCCATTTTGGAGAACAAACCCGGCCACTTTGAATACAATGGTCTGCATTTCAACCCGTGGCGCCGTTTGTGACAGACTCGAGCTTCTGAGAGAGAGCATACTCTCCATCACTATCCCCTCCTCAGTGCGTAGCTGTTCGGAATAGGTGCCAATGATAATTTGTATCCGCAAGAGTCCGAGTGGTAAGCCAATTCGAGGCGTCAAGGCTCGAGATATGACCGATTTGGTTTTCTGAGAGTGGGTTCTAGGTGGGAGTCTACCAGTACAATGCATCGATCAGCTTCTGTACAGGCCAGAGTGATGCACTTTGGAATATTGCAAAACACAAACATGGGGAACCGTACAGTAGGGACAAGAGTCATATTTTGGATCCTCGTCGTCCTCGTCATCATCACATCGTCGTCATCATCTAGTCGAGATCGGGAAGTATAAGTTTGAGCAGGGCCGCCCGCGCTTATGCTGTCTCGACAGCCTCTTGTATGCAGTGCATGTTAAAGCATTAAGTCCACGAAGCAACGAAAATGTACTGTCATCATAGCTAACTGGGTGACTTACAGACTGGTCCGAGCTCTTTGTCCGCCATAGTTGGGCGGGCAGCAGGGCGAGCGCTGCGCCGCCCCGCTTCATAGAGACATATTAGTATAAATGTACGGAATGCACGGTTTAGATAGGCAGTTAAATCATATACCGCACCAGATGAAAGCGGGCACACAACCCCAAGTCCAGATGCTGACCACGCCAAACACGGCAATACCCACGCCAACATAGTAAAGAGTGACAGCAGAGGGGAAGCGGGACCACGAGGACTCGATTGAGGATGAGGATGCGGTTAAGTATGAGGATACCGTTGAGGACGGGGATGCTGTTGCAGTTGCAGTCGAGGACCCGACGAGGATGCGGATGAGCAAGACGAGGAGCGGACGAGGAGCAGATGAGCAGCGCGAGGAGGAGAGGAAGAAGCAGGAGTGCTCGGGTTGGTGATTGGTTGGCTCTGTCTCGATAGCGTCTTGCGGCTGAGCCGTTGCCATTGACGACGACGTGTTGTTCTTGTGAGGGTGAAAGATCGATAGGACCCAAGTAGGGTAAACAACTTGGATGCTGTCTGCGTATGCCGAGGGCAGAAGGTAAGTATTACCCCTCAGGATGGTGGCACCAATACGCAGGATCCAAGTAGGGTAAGCATGTTGGATGCGGTCTGTGTATGCTGAGGGCATACTCCCCCCTGGATAATAGCACCAATACGCAGGATCCAAGTAGGGTAAGCATGTTGGATGCGGTCTGTGTATGCTGAGGGCAGAAGGGGCAACAGGATCCTGTGTATTCCGAGGGCAGAAGGTAGGTCGTCCATTTCGGGGTAGGGACAGGGTGGCTGATGTTGTTTATGAATTAATTCAATCCCCCGGCGAATCGGTGGCAAGTAGTGATATGCAGAGAAATGAGAGAAGATGAAAGGAGAACATCCCAGCTTTGCAAGACGAGTAATTGTCAAGTTGCAGGTGTCGATTCCAGGGCCCTGACACGGTCGTGGCTCGAGGTTGATGCGCGAGGTGAATCAGCGGTCTCTTTCGTCACATTGGTATCTCCACCAATGACTGTACGATCCCGAAGGCATAATTGAACAAGAATCATTGCCACACTAGTACATGTCCATCGATCGAAGTACAACAGTAAATCAAAGGAGGAGTGCGCACCACAAGTTGCCACCAGGCCTTTAGCCTGCCTCCTCTTTCTCGGAATTTGACGCGCACAACTGTGATGTAATGCAAAATCAGAGGTCAACGAACTCGAGTAATTGCGATTGTTGACGCTACACCTAGAGACTTCAATTGCTTGCAGTGTCATTGAAGCGACGATCAATTGGATAAGCTCTATAACTGTTGTATGTAGTTGAACATCAAAACTGGAAAGTTTCTTCTGTCAGAACAATGCAAACGTCTACTTCTAGCCTGTCTATCTATGTCTCTTTCTAACTGTCTGAAAACCCCTCTACATCTTGCTTCTATGCCATTGTACCTCTACTAACTTCGGCAATGCGTCGTCTGATAATAATGATCATCCCTCACTCAATTTTCACACCATCCCCGGTCAACAGACGCTCCGCGATGTTGAGTCCTCCCAACTCGAACGGCCCAATATTCCCCAGGAGCGGAAGGACGGCTTCTCCGCCAACAGTGAAATTTCTGACCGTGAAGCCTGTCACGGAAACCACATCGCCGTCCTCGTCCTCCCACAGCGGGAATTCGCTCCTGTAAATACTGTTGCTCCTGTCGCTGAACGCCTCCAAGCTGACGTTCTCGATGGTGATATTCTCATAGTGAGCAAGTGGCACGATGCGCATCAAGTTGCCCCCGATGCCCTCGGCCCTGATGTTCCCGAAGAAGACATCCCTCACGGTGTTGTCCAGATCCGCCGTGCTGGTGTCATCCTCGGAGTAGCCGTATACCTGATTTGCGCCAATGATGCTCGGATGGCTCGCGTTGCTTGAATACTTCATATGGATGACGTCCACGCCGTCGACGGTGATGTTGCGCAGGTCCCGGCTGCGCCACCCGAACTGGATCACGGGAGCCGTCTTGCCCTTCCACACCACCACGTCGCGCACCGAGATGTCCGAACCGTACGTCTTGATCGTGTCGTCGCCCGAGTGGTAGAACGTGTCTCGCACGCTCGACCCTGTGTGCAGCGTCGTGCCGTCTGTCTGGCCGAAGAAGGCGCCAACCTGCTTGTAGTCCGACTGGTCGATGGATATTGTCTCCAGGTCGCCTGTGAAGTCGATGCTGTTGAAGGGCGGCGCGTTGGTCGTCACGCCCGCGAGGATGAAGGTCTGCTGCTTGCCTGGGGTGCTGTACCCACTCCACATCCGCAGGCTGTCTGAATTGGATTTTATGTTCTGATAACCGTCCGCTGTGTTTGCTTGGTAGACGTACTGCTCGCCGGAGAGAACACCGTGTCCCGTTGCTTTGAGTGTGCTGGCATTTGTGGTGAACTCGATCGCACCTTTCACGAGTGCACCCGGTGCGAGATAGACCCAGTCAACTGACTTCGAGAGGACAGTGTGGTCGGTTGCTGTCATCCAGTATGTGCCGGGGGCGAAATAGACGTTCTTGTTGTCGATATTGCTCAGGTCGGGTACCCGGCCGGGCGGGACTACGTAGGTGTCTGGGGAATTTCGGTCTGGAACAAGATCTGCCGGAGGCATTGGACTTGCGAAGATGAGAAGAGCGTCATGCGGCTCGACTGCCATGACGGGCATATCGTCAGTAAACTCCGGGACGTAGTTGGGGCCGTCTGGGTGCCAGTCCTGGACGAAGTCACAGATTGTTGAGTCGCAGCTGTCACGATAGCTGTACAGGTTGTCCTGGAATTCCACAGAAAATCGGTAGCCTTGGCTTCGATAAGGCACCAAGACATACACGTTTCCTTCAGCGTCATCCTTGATCTCGAAATCAAGGGTAGATGGGCGGATGACAACATTGCTCGCCTTGCTTGAGTGACTGTTTTGTCGAGAGATCTTGACCCATGCATCTATACTGTAAAGGAACTGGGTCCAGGCCATGGTGATCCAGATATCAGCTTCAATCGTGATGACATCAGACATGTCGGTACCCGAGTCTGGGTCACCCGGCGTGATTATGTTGCCTTGTCCATTGCGCGGTATGGCCTCATAGATGAAGGAATTATAGCTGGTACTGTCAGTCAAGTCCATTCGATCTTCACAGGGTGATGCATACTATTCCACAGTTGATGCCGTGTTGGACCCGACACATGCTGAGTAGATATGGGACTGACGGACATTATTTTCCGCCACGGGAGTCTCGTAGTTTATCTCGCCGTTGTTGTGCCACCAAGTTTGCAATCTCGAGTCTGATATGGTGACGTTTGAGACAACAAGATCACTACTCACCAACGCCACCCATGAAGCCAGAAAATTGGCGGAAGAGCACCAAAAGTGCTTCATATCGACTCCGTGGAATGAATGCTCGAGGTGAAACCATTGTTGAGATTCACACCGTGTGGGCGGTTCGTTGATATCTAAAGTAGTCCAGGCCCGTGTTATCTCACCTCAGAACTAGTGGCAGTTGGAATGCGACGCTGTGGGCTGGAATTATCGCGAGTATTATTGCAAATTAAAGCACGCAGGCCACCTATCCGCAACGATTGGAGAATGCATGCCGCATTCGGCCCGGTTCGACCAGCCCAACGTTCTACCAAGAATCAAAATCTCTCCATTAAGTTGCGTGAAGTCGCGAAGCACGGCGTCTAACAGCCAAAGCGTCATGACAAATCCTGTGCTAAAGTGGTACATAGGATTGCTGTACCAATTGGCCCATAATCAAAGTCCATATGATCAACGGGATGCTCCCCGAGGTCGAAGTCGTGACATGCTGCTATCAAATGATAAAGAACGCGAGGTCTCCCTTGTCAACCAACGCACCCTGCCCGAGATAGAGACTCGATACTTTAGCTTCAATTGGTAGTAACTTCCCGAGTTGAACCAACATTGAACCTTCCGCTCTGAGTCTAGTAGATACTGATGTCCATACTTGGTATAAAAGGTATTAATTATGTTGGAATCAGCCAATATTCAGAGTCTGTACTAGGTTCGGTTGCTATTGATCTTAGTTTTAGCCCCGAATTACCGTTTCCCTTCTCAATCAGACGATACAAATCCAACTAGAATGGCCGCTTGGTCGCACAAGTTCACGTCACAAGGGGCAGGTTCAGTTTCAAATTAACCACAACTACTTTTACACGGACAGATTCGGTTTTCCTCGGGCGGTGTATCTGTGGTAGCTGTCTCGATAGGACTCTTCATACCAAGTTGTCCTCCCTGAACCAGATTCGCCTACAGCCCCGGCTCTCGCCGACGAGGCGATGCTCTCCACTGCTGAGGCCGTTTACGTGCGTCTGACTCTCCTGGTCTGGTAATCAACTCTGCAGTACTGGTCCCTCGGGCGCCCGCACTCTACGCAAGATGCGTCATAAATCCAATCAAGTGGGCCAAAATGACACCAGGCACACCACCACTTCTTCTCTTGTACGAACTTTGTTCTCCTGCTCGAGTGCCTTCCTCCTCCCCATCCAAGATTTGTATCATTTCTCGTATCTATAGATAATCGTTCAAGCGGCCTGGGCGGATCAACCAGTCTGAGTGACTCTTGGCCATGTTGCCGGGATGACTGAGAGTCCGCTTGCCCATGCACGCTACTTTCCTTACCCTTCCCCTCGTCTGGCTGACTACCTTGAGCCAAAGGAGATACGAAATGGCCCTCCTCTGCTCCTACTGGTCCGGCCTCTGTATTTCCCGGCTTGTCCTGGTCATCAAGTTGAATTTTCGAAAACGCTGCAGATATTATCTTGTCTGAGCCTGCCTCGGTCTGCGGACCAGACCGACTGGAAGTGTCGTGGGGCTGGAGTTGAGGGTAGTTGATCTTTTCAGTATTCATCTCTGCCGATTTGCTGATGGTTTCGGGTCCATGTTCAAGGCGGCCCCCTTGTTTCTCTTCGTGTTCTTCTGTATCGATTTTCGCGAGATCATGGTCATCTCCATCGGAGTCATTCCTGACTTGAAACGCAAAGAGTGCAAGTTGTTCAAGATGCTGTCCGATGTGTGCTCCATAATCATGCACAGAGCTAATCTCAACGTTCTGGCACAGGGGACACTGTCCTTCAGCCCTATTAAGGTTAGTACGACTACTAAGACCTGACACGTGATCGACCCTCTGTGCTGTAAGCTCTCCTGAATGTGTACTCCTTAAATGAGTTTCAAGACCATCGCAGTCATTGAAGGCCGTCGTACAACCGAAGGGACATACCCACTCCCTCCAGTGCTGCGTAGTCATGTGACGGATCCAATCTTTTTGGGTCTGGAAGCTTTGTTCAGACGACACACAATCGTTCCAGATACACAAGTATGGTCTCAAGTCCTCGAAAACATGCTTCCTAAGATGTGAAATCTGTCAGTAATTCGCGGAGCTGTCGCCGGGTTGAATATGGGCAAAGAAGATGGCACTCGCTTCCACTCTAACCGTGTTTCCACTGAAATGAACATGAAGCAGAATGGGCACAAAATTTGCCCATCGCCATGACTCTTCGGCATAGGGGGAACGCTGATCTTCGACACGTCCACGGTGCTAGAGCCAGCATAAGATGTTGCTGAAGGCTCGGAATAAGGAGGCCCAGAAATCGTCAGATCGATTTGACTGGGGTCACGCAGGTTTCGAGGAATGAACGAAGGCTGCACTGCTTCAATACCCTCGCTTCTTGTGTTCTTAGACACATCAATTTCCAAGTCCTCTTGTAACCGGCGGTGCTGATCTGCGCGATACTTGATGTAATGTCGACGCTGTCTTATAGCCCTACCGAGCCGCTGGCTTATAGCTGGATCAAGGTTTGGAAATGCCTGCTGCACGTGACTGATATCATACGTTGCAGATTGAGTTGCTTGCACATCAAATCGGGACCTGAACTGGTCATGGGGTACGGGGTCACTGAGAGTGACGGACAGCCTCAGAAGGCAATCGATAACTTCTTTGACTTGTGTCATAGTCTCGGATAGCTCATCAACATGGTTAAGCCCGTCACTGATATCGAGTGCCGTATCGCCGAGTAAGTTCGCAAGGTCAACGTCGATAGAGTCATATTTTGGTTTACTGGCGGCTGGACGCGAGGAATCGAGAAGAGCACACGCTACAGAGTGTCAGTTCTTTGGGTCTTGATCCAGATTTTATTCAGGCAGGAGGGCGACCATGGGTTCTGCCGGCATGCTGGCGCGGTGACCCACCCCATTGAAGGGAACGTTGTAGCTCCCAGAGTAGTGATATGACATGCGATCGAATTCTTGACGCATCTCGAAGACGATATGTCAGTGACTGCGAGCCCGATGTGCGTTGTGCACCCATGCTACTAGTCCATAGCTTGAATCTGGCGAAATGTGACTGAGCAATGGCTATCTGAGCCGGATCTCCGGGTTCAAGCAGTGGAATTAAGCTCATGAAAGCCTGGATGCTAGATCGCACAAGAGAGGCGATCGCGTCCATCTTGCTATGAAGTACAAGATTGATGATACAGGGCCAGGACAATTGTATGCAAGATGAGGGACGTTGCTGAGTGGAGATTGAGTGAAGCTCTCTAGTTCAAGTGTTGTTTCTGCTTATCAGATAGTGGAAAAGAACGGTCTCACCACCTTGACCTGCACGACGTTGCTGCATCGATTGATTGGTGCCCGCACAGAGAGCACATGCACCTCAACTTGGAATTGTGCAGCCAGAACCGCAAAGCGCATGATTATCCTACGAGGAGACACCGTAATCATCTCTCGTCATCCACTTCTGTCTAAAGTTGAAGCCGACTACGCGCCTCGTATTCAATATCGCGCTTCCGTGACACCTTAAGCACAGAGCGAAGATGGAGGTGGCCGGCTTGGTTTTGGGTGCCCTCCCGGTGGTGATCCAAGGCTTCCAAACATACCGAACGATCCTTTCATCTATGAGAAATACCAAACGCGACTTGGAATCGATGATCCGCGACCTCAAGACTGAGGTGGTGATCCTCCAAAACACATGCGAGATGCTGCTGCAAGGAATTGCCTTGGACTCCGAAATTGAGGCCATGATAGAAAGTCCCTATGGCGGCGCATGGAGCAAGTATGAAGACGAAGTACGGTTGCGTTTGTGGAGATCAGGGCCATCCTTCCAGGAAGTGGTTGAAGACATGATGAAGGCAACCGCAGAAGTTAAGGAGAGGCTGGCCATCAACGACCAGGGCATGGTAAGTGGTTGTTCGCAACTACCAATAGGCTTTTCCGTTTGTCTACGAGCCTTATAGCTTGTAGTGTCGGTCAAACTGATATTTTTCAACTTTTCCCAGACTCGACTCACGGACCGTGCTTCTATATTGACAGAACTGAAACACAAAACCTCTTTCACGTTGAGAAAGGACGAATACACGAGAATCCTTGCCAGATTGCATAACGGGAACGCCGCACTACGCGCACTAGTCCACCAGAACAGTGATCTGGAGCTAAGCAGACGTTCAAGATCACAAGGGAAGGCAGCGCGCCTCATTCGCAGACTGTCCGCGGGAATCTTCTTTGCCCTTCAGGGGGCCATGAGTTGTACCTGTATTGGATCTCATGAATTCGGGCTGGCTATCCCAAAAAGAGGCCCTATGATGGTACCCGACAACAAAGAGGAGGACGTAGCAAGAGCGCTTGAATTTGACATAGTTCTTGGGACATACGGAGAGAAGTCACCGAGATGGGACAGATTGCGAGTAAAATTGGCGGACAAGGAATCCAACACGCGGTCATCAATTTCCGCGCCGCCTTGGTCTCGATCGTCCGGGGAAAAAGCAAGGTGGGCCTCCTCCTTGCTCTACCGATCAGAAAAGGTCGACATAGGTCCTTCGTCATCGAAACCTCTCCTTGATCCCTCGACAAATTTTGGCTCAAGTACTACCTCACAACGACCTTTCATCACCAACCTGTGTCATATCCTGAGGAAAGGGAAAGGCGTGTCGCCAGAATGTTACGGTTCCATCGGTAGCCTATCAAACTCGTTTGATCTTTTTCACCAAGAGTGCCCGGCGCCGTGCTGTACTACTGTCACGCTTCGGGGACTACTGGAAGATAGAGGGGAGAACATTGCCCAGTTTGGGTATTCGGAAAAATTACGAATGGCTCTGACAGTTTCGTTCGGGGTCCTCCACTTGTACAGCACACCCTGGCTGCCGAAAGTTGTCACGCTTGATGACATTGTTCTTCTACACGGGGAAGATACTGCTGGACATGCTACCTATTATTTGGATCCACCATTCTTAGCGAAGCAAGCATCACAGGGCTCACGCGAAATACTTGCAAATCGCTTGAGATCAGGCGACTCACATCTGATGTCGCAACAGCAGACCGGGCCGATCATTAAAAGCCCGACAGACTCCACGCTTTTGTCACTTGGCCTGTTGCTGATACAAATAATCATCGGTACTTCCTCTGAACAATTACACATCGAAGAAGAGATGACCATGGACACCATGCTTGATAAGCAGACTATCGCGTTGAAAATGGCCGGACTGGTTATGCAGAATGGGGGCATCAACTACGCAGGAGCGGTTCAGTGGTGCTTGGAGAACTTTCTCTCTGTTGCGAATTTGGACAACACAGAATTAGCACGACAGTTTTATGAAGCTGTGATCTCCAGACTGGAGAATGACATGAAGCTTCAGAGCACCACGACATTCTAGATTCTGGGTTGGGACTGCACTCTGTTAAAGGTGAAGACAATGACAATACAGCTCCAGAGAAGCGTAGCTTCAGAAAATGATGAATAGAGTTGCGTTTTACAGTTTCACAAAAGGCTCTGATAGGTCTCAAAGTTTACGTGCGGGTGTATTTCTATCAATCAATTTATATACTTGGCTCCCGGGGAAAAGGAATAGACATTCCGGGGTTTCGCATACGTCAAGTGCTCTCGTTCCTCATTCACATTTTCTCATCATCTACCAACTTCTTCCCTTTCCAAGTTAAAAAGAAATTGAATATTCGCACCTGTAGAAGTGGATTACATACCAGTGCATAACTCCACACCCTATGGGATGTAGGTAGTCGGAATAAGGACTGAGGTAGTGGGTGTAGGTAGTAGGTATAGGTAGTAGGTTTCAAATTAGGTAATAGGTGTTGAATATAGGTGTCAGGTATAGGAGGCGTTGAGTGAAGGTGATTGTAAGGTGTTATAGGTGTGCGAGTGGGTATCGGTGTTGGGCGTAGCTAGGTAGATTTCTACGTTGGGTTTATTTGCCCTCGTAATGCACCGCTGCACCCTCTCTTGTTCACAGGTATGAATAGCCAATTCCGATAATAATGTTGCATTTGAATTCTGGCCGAATGAAATCGTGCAACGAGTCTAATTAATCTACGTATGGGTCTATATCTATCGTCTGATTCTGAAAACTGTTTTTGCAAAAGTTCCTGGGCCACGGATGTGGTGTCTGCGTCAGGTAATCTCGTGTTTCCGTTTACACTTTCCCATCATGCACCACCGTCTTCCCTTTCCAGATCAACCACCATACGGCAATGACCATCTTGATAGCGCCCCCGATCCACAATGCAGCCGGCATACCAGCCTTCGACTTCTGCAGCCAAGCGCCGATAATTCCACCTGCAACCATCAGCAGGACCGCCACAACCCGCCTGTTGCGTTTCAAGTTCTTGCCAATGGGCGCTATTATCAACGGGTCGGAGAACAGATCGCAATACAGCGACGTTAACACATTCGTCGGCACCTCGTTGAACCCCAAGACTCGGCTCGTCACGATCTGCCCTCCGAACTGGAATGCCAGCAGCGCAACCGGAAGCAGGGTCATGCTCTCGGTCTCATAGCTCGCAAGCCTCTCGTGGGCTGCTGCCGTGCCGAGGGACTTCATACCAAACGCAGGGACCGCGCCGGCCTGGGACACCGCTGCCGCGATGAGGATGAAGGCGGACTGGATGAAGAACGAGCCAGCCAAGGTGACCTTGGCCTTGGGCCCGACACAACGCGACTGGCTGAAAAAGAAGCAGCCCGCCCAGAAGCAGACGATGGAGACAAGAGCCCTGAGCCAGAGGGTTTCGGCGGCGAAGGGGAGGTTTGCTGTGCCGAGGGCGAGGAAGATGGTGTTGCCTAGTCCGTGTCAGTTGGAGTGTTTCGGTGAGACACAATTGCCTGTGGGTCCAGGGACTAGATGGGGACTTGCCTGTTTGCATGCTCACGAAGACACTGCTGGCGTTGAAGGCGACGCTGTCACATATGCCGGATACGAAGCAGGTTGCGAGCACGGGCAGGTCTGAGTGTGATGGGTGGATTTCCTCGCGTAGTCTCGTCATGAGGCCGAGTTTCGGAGCGGCCTTCTGTTCTTGTTGAGGCATGATCGAGTTGTCAGACGAGTCTCGCTCGCTAAGCATCCCCGGCGTCCCGTGGTGCAAGTCCTTTGGAGGCTGCTCTGTGGTCGCCATGATGCTTTCTGTGAAGCCGTCACAAAACCACGCCCGGGTCAAGAGTGTCAATCAAATTTTAAAGTGAGCAAGTCTCAAGTCTGGAACAGGCGCCGTCGGCAAAATACTCTTTTTCAAAATTTCCAGTCAGGGGGCAGGGCCCACCTGGGTGCCCAGATCTTAGACTGGATCCACCTCGTTATCTCCCGTCGACGGCGGCGATGGAGCCTTCTTAGCTTATCGGCCGATTTACCCGGACGTCATACCGAACGCTTTACGCTCCCGTCGTATAAAGTTGGGCAGCCATACCAGACAACACCTCAGAGATATTGCAATATAATTTTTTATACCTCTGGCTGGTCGAAACCAGCCGTGGCTACATTCTCAGATTCCTGAAGGGTTCCCATGTGAACGACTAAAGTCGTCCCGGAGACAACGACTTCGCGATAGGTGCAAGCCCAGCCGGAGCCTTGGATAGACAGGGGGACAATCACGCCATTGTGGCTTGGAATCCTTTGCTGTCAGCAGGAGGTTGATAGTCAGGTCTAACGGCGAACTTCGCACGCCACCACAATTCTTTTCTACGCAAGCGGATAATTCGTTCCAATTAATCTTGCGAAACACCCCGCGATGTCTGTCGCGTACTGAGTTCGTCTGATTCTAGACTACATGCGCTGTATCTGGTACGTGCGCTCGTGCGCTCCGAGCTCTGGTAGTGGACTGGACAAAGGGGCTGTGTGACGATCTTTTGACAACGTGGTAGCCGACGCAGCACTCGAGTATTCGGCCACAACTTTGGAAGTGGAGAGAAATCGCTATGAGAGTGCTCACTGAATGTACAACCAATTAGGCATGACTAACTCAAGTAGTTCGAGTGCCGGTTTGCCGGCGTGGGATGGGCCCGTTAAGCGTTAAGGCCATTCGCGTGTCGAGCTTCGACAGATCAGGTTACAACACGTTAGCCTCTGTTTCGATGAGTCAGTGCAACATTCTTCGTTCGCCGATACTGAAGAGTGCAGCCTTCCTAGCGTCCGGGGTACCCCGTCTTGTCAGGCCATTGCTCATTGGTGTGATTCGGACGAGGTTGGAGTTGAGGTTGGAGTCGATTGGAGCATGAGACGGCCTCGTCTAAGTGTGCTCGTGAGCCTCAGCCTGGTTCGCAACCGAGTCTGGATTGTATCTCGTTCTTCGACTTCGGGACAAAAGCTGGCCATATTTTTTCACCAAATTTTTTTATAGAACGAATTTGCGCCGGACTTACATTGTGGCGGATCCAGTCTGCGCCCAAGCATTTCAGTTGCTCTCATGCCACTGAGGCGGACCTGCCGACGCATGCCCGCACACCGCTTTCACTCACGTCCCTCAGAATGCGTCACCATATGTGGCTAACTATTACAGGTACTAGTTACATATAGTATCATTGGAATACCATGAGGAGGAAAATGTTGAAATCTTATTGACCAACACCCAGTAACTCAAATACTAAAGAGTTTCATCAGAAGTGGTCTCGGTCTTCCGTGTATAAGACTTAATATGAAGATGTACTCGGGCCGGAACAGGACCACATCTTCTCCTCACTCTCGGCCATCGAAAATTGTCATTGCGCTCAATCATCCTAGGCTACACAAATTGATTGAGGGACAAAATCGAGTTTATTACCATTTCGGAACGATAATAATCTGCGCCCAATCCAGGCCTACCACACTAAGCGACCAGTGTAGGTTGGAAAAAGGGTTGAATGAACTGACTCTGGCTGCTTAGGAGACGGGCATCCTAGGTGTCACAATGTTTGAATATACCACTCCTGATGTCATAGCTGAGCTGAACGAGATTCTATTTGCTTCAAGACATTATCTACTGTCTTGTGTTGTTCCCCTTTCTCTATCGGTGACACTAAATCCAGTTGCAATGTCACCTTGGCATGCTGTGGAGATGTCAGCACTACTATCAACACCATGAACTGACGCAAGTGCGAGTCAACATTGAATGCAGACTCCAGGCTTATACGTATTGCCAGGAACAAGTCGCGACGAGCTAAGATTGATTGTGGTTCAAGAAGATGCGCGAATTGTAGCAGAACTAAGAATACACCAACCAGCGATTTCTCCGAACGAAAAGACATGTAGGGGTGGGCGAATGATAATGGGCTAAGACGACAGGCCCCCTCCCCCCCGGCCCAATTGATAACACCCGGTCACTATAGCCCTAACTGTACCGTTGTAACGCTGATTCATAGAATATGCGCCTCCATGCTTGGGCTCGGCACCGTAAGCTGTCCGACCTCCGTCAGTCCATATGCAACAGCGATCTACGACCGGTCTTATTTCATCTCACTCCCACATTCGCATTTGGGCGTGAAGCACCATAGCTGTTCTACTCACGCCCTACAACAGTCACCATGGAAGTCTTCGAGAAGTCCAATTCTGTCGGCAGCCCGGCTGTGGTCGATACCGCCAGCGACTTGTCCGCCGATCAGAAGGACATGCAGCGCATGGGCAAGAAGCAGGAGTTCAAGCGCAACTTCAACTGGTTCAGCAGCATCGCCTTCACATCGTGCACCATGGGCACGTGGGAGTTTGTATTCATCCAAAACTTTCAGAGCCTTGTCGACGGTGGCAGGGCGGGGATGTTTTGGAGCTACTGCTGGGTGATCCTGGGCCAGTTTTTCATTGTCCTGTCTCTGGCCGAGATGTCGTCCATGGCCCCGACCGCCGGCGGACAGTCAGTCTTCCTGTCCCTGACTGGGAAAGAGAACAAGTGATCTGGAGAATATTTAATGTTTTGCTGATTCGATTGCAGGTATCATTGGGTCTCTGAATTCTCTCCTCAGTCCATACAAAAGATCTCAAGCTATGCATCCGGTTGGTTGAGTGCACTCTGCTGGCAGTCATTCGTGGCTTCTGATTGTATCTTCACCGCTCAGCTGCTCATGGCGGCCGTGTCGATCGGAAACCCAGCCTTCTCGCCCGAGTTGTGGCAGACGAGCCTCCTCGCGATGCTCATAGGGGTCATGGTCACCTCGCTCAACATCTGGTGCTCAAAGAGACTACCTGCGATTGAAAACTTCTTCGTTTTCCTCCACATTGCCTCCTTCGTCGTCGTGATGGCCACACTGGGCGTGACAAGCCAGAAGACTCCAGCCAGGCAGGTCTTCCTGGAGGTGACGGACAATGGCGGCAATTACCCGACCCTTGGTCTGGCTGTCCTGGTCGGGCAGGTGTCCGCAATGTGGAATGTCTGTGGTACGTGGATCACTCACTGGCCCAGACATCAAACAAAATCCCTTTCAAATCGCAGTGCGCTAACAGCATTGCAGCGTCTGATGCCGTAGCTCACATATCGGAAGAAGTCAAAGATGCCAGCATCATCGCCCCACGAGCCATGTTCTGGTCCTTTGCCCTGAACATCCCCATCGCCTTCGCCATCATGCTGATGTCGCTGTTCACCATCCCCGACGTCACCGTCGCAACGACAGAATACAGCTTGCCGTTCCTGTCAATCCTGGACAGCAGCAGCCTGTCACCTGCCGGGGCTCAGGCGATCACGTCCCTGATGGCGATCCTCATCTTCATGATCGCCGTGTCGACGTTTGCGTCGACGTCGCGGCAGTGCTTCGCGTTCGCGCGCGACCAGGGGCTCCCGGCGTCCGACTGGCTGCGTCGCGTTGACCCGGCGCTCAACGTCCCGCGCAACTCGTGCATCCTGACCCTGGGCTTCACCGTCGTGATGTGCCTCGTCTACCTCGGTAGTAGCGTCGCCTTCAACGCCATCCTGTCCATAGGCATCGTCGCTCTCATGGGAACCTACGGCCTGTCCACGGGCTGCGTCCTGTACCGCCGGCTGCGTTGGCCCGAGACGCTGCCGCCGGTGCGCTGGAGCCTGGGACGCTGGGGTGTCTTGGTCAATGGGATCGGGGTGAGCTACGCCTCATTTGCCTTTTTTTGGTCGTTCTGGCCGATTTACTACTCGCCCACGCCGGAGACGATGAACTGGGCCGTGGTGATGTTTGGTGGTGTCATGTTACTGGCCGTGGTGGCATACTTCGTACGTGGTCGGAAGTTGTATCAAGGCCCAGTAGCCACTTGTGATGGTAGGCGGATCGACTGAGCTGTGGAAGACTACCTGTGGGATAAAACTCCTGCGAGATACAATCTTACTGGTTAACCTCCATGAATAATCTCCATGGGATAATCTACACGGGACAACCTCCTACAAGATAAACTCCTCTGGGGTGACCTCCTATGATATGACCTCCTTTGCGGGTTAGACTCCTACGGGACAATCTTCTACGGGATAGTCTCTTCGGAGACACTGTCTGTTTCTGAGATACGCGCTGAGTTACTAGGCATCATCGCCGCAGTGGTCCAATTTGGAGAGATTGGCCCCGTCTGTGCCTCAAGATCCCTTCCCTGTCTGATGAAGTCTTGAGGTGTAAACAGCCAAACATTTCCAGTGATCATCTCATGCAGCGAATGGAGGTGGATTCAAGTACTCAAAAATCGACTATACGCTCTAAATCCAGCCCAAGTGATCGTTCCGAGGCTGTGTTGAAGGCGAATCACGTGTTGAAGGAGAGACCGCCGATTCCCCCTCGCGGATCAACCTCGGGTGCTCAACTCCCCTTCCCGTCTCATCCGGGAAAGGACGACCCAGAAAAAGTCGAAACGTCTCGTGTGAAATGATCCAGCACCCATCCGAGGAAGCCGTATGGGACGTTGAGGCAAGCTGACAACGAAGGAGTACGTTTGCCGACATCATCGACATGCCCAAAGACAGCTGATGATAGGATGAACCAGCTAGTTGGGCAGGGCTTCCGATAATGAACTGGATTGTATGTGCAACTTATTTGCTAGATTCTGCGGAAATTGTAGCATGCCAGTGTTGCTGCACGAGGGCAAATGAAAGAAGGCAGTCATGACCGTAGGGTACACATTCCCTTAGGATATTGCATTTCGTCCCATGATGGATAGTAACCGAGCTGTAGGTCGAGCCTTCCATGAACCACGACCGTACGTGGGCCTGGACCGTCGGCGAAAATCAACAACTTGATGTCCCCTCTTCCGGCAAGTCTGGAGGAATTCTCCTTTCCTTTCCTTTCTCTTCACCTCATCATCTACGACCGACTCGGCCCCTGACCGGCTTTTGTTTGTTTATCAAGTTGATTAATTGATTGAAAACCTTTATCACACACCCAATCCAACCTCGAAATGGACCAGCTTCCAAACCCCGTCACTATCTTCTATGTCGGCCTGGCGATCATCGTCTTCTCCTCCTCGTGCTCGTCCGGGTCCGCGTCTGGGCCTCGACCGCGTCCTCGTCCTCGTCGGCGTGGTGTTTCTGCTTCGCCTCTGCTGTCACTATTTACTATGTCGGTGTGGCTATTGCCGTGTTCGGTGCGGTAGGCATTTGGGTCGGGGGTTGCGTGTCCCTTTGCCTGTGGTGCAGTAAGTGATTCAACTGCCAATCTGAACTGTGCAGTACATTTCTAGACTAATACGTGCCTCTTCGAAGTGGATCGGCGCCGTGCTCGCGCACCGGCTGCTGGCGAGTATGCCGCAGCCATCGAGCTGCTACCCATTTGTAAGTCACACACAGTCATGGGTCTTCGCGTCTGCCGCGATGATATGATCGACATCTTCGTTGCTTTGTGGGCTTGATGCACTGACGTGTACTACAAGAGTCGACACAACCTAAGGGCGGAGGGCCCTGTTTAAACTCATACCCCCCAGTCTCGACTAGAAGACGACGACGACGACGACGACGACGATGATGACGAGGACGAGGACGAGGACGATGCCGACCGTAAGTCTAACTCTTGTCCCCCATGCACGGTTCCCCAGGTTCTCTGCTCTGCAATATTGCACAATGCCAGCATTACTCTGGACTCCACAGAAGCTGATCAGTGCACCGTAGATTTCCTCCTAGAAACCACTCTCCCGAGAAAAAAAGAATCCGGCCATCTTTCGAGACTTGACTCAGCAAATCGACGTCTCACCAACCGCCAAGATTAAGTTGGCAGCGTCAGCGCAGAATCTGGCAGGGTTAGTTTTTCAGCGAGCGCAGGGTCTCTATTGCGGTTGGCGCAAAGCATACAGCGGGGATCTCGCGATTTGAGACAGACATAAGTTGTAGAAAATACACATTTTAGTTGTGGAGACGGTATCAGCGTGATGTCGGCGAATTGTTGTTTTTCCCATTCCTAAGTCACAAGTGCTTCGTAGAGATTCATTCTGATTGTCCCCGGCCTGGGTCATGCCCAGGCGCTGTGGGCCTAATCATCGAAATCGTCGTCCCGAAATCATCGTTCGCCACACGAGACTTCCTCCCTACGATCCCAAGCGTACGCCAGCGTCGAGCCCCCATCCCCCAGCGCCCAGCCGCCATCTTCATTCCGGGAAGGTTGAAGCAGGTACTTGCCCCCAGGCCGGTCCCGATACACCCTCTCGACCTCACAAGGCATCTCCAGCCTGCCCTCAGCCTGCCTCGGCTCGGCCTGCGTCGTCAGGATCCATCTGGTGGTCCTGTCCACCTTCTCTAGCACACTCAGCTCGCAGGAGTCCACGTTAAAGGCCATACAGATCTTGGACGTGACGCCTTCCTCGAGGATGAAAAAGACCTGCACGTCCGCGGGATCCAGCAGCCCGGTGCCAGGTGTTGTTGTCCTCCCATCAACATCGCTCAAGGGCGCCCCGATGGGTTCTCCTTCCTCATATCTGACGCCCATCGCGTCGACGCGCTCCCGCTCCAGCGTGAAGAAGGCATCACGCACCCGGGCGGGGTGGGCGTCCCGCCACCTGCACCTGTCCTCGCGGAGCCTCTTCTGCAGCGGCGACTTGGGCAGGACATCGACGCCGAAGGCCCTGTAAAGCAAGTCCCAGCCCGCGAACTCGTCGAGCAGGACGAACGCGGAGCACAGCAGGACCGCCCTGGCGGCGAAGCTCCTCGTGGCCGCCGCCACCCGCGCCGCGCGCGCCGCCTCGCGCGCCGCCTTCTCGGCCTCGATCCTGTCGAGCACCCGGGTCACGGCGCCCGTTACCGTCCCCTCGGGGCTCAGGGCTATGTAGACGCAGAAGAAGAGCGCGAATAAGGGGGAAAAGGTATACTGGTCGCGATTTCTGAGTATGTGCCGGAGCAATGATAACATCGCGGGCGGCTATTTCGGGATGATATAAATCGGTGCGAGCTGGGAGGGCGGACGAACAAAGGCGATGCTGCAACGGGAAGATATCACGATATCTTCTGTCGGCAACAGCGAGACAGAAGATGATACAGAGAAGAAGTGGTGGACGACTCGAAGGCCACGGTCAATCAGGCCAGAGACCTGAAATTGGCTACGAAGCTCCCAGCGGCTCTGCGACACGGCAACCTGCATATCGCCCTGCATGTGCAGGGGTCGGTCGATGTTAGGGGGGGGAGGGGCAATGGGGGCTTGGGGGGACACGGCTCGCTCGCGGGGCCATTCCGCAGGAAGCAAGGGAAGTCAAGCAAGCCCCTGGATCGTGCATTTGTGCACCACTTCTTGGTGATGACAAACAACTGGTCGTTTCAAGAACGCAAAGAGACCTACGTCTGTAGGCCAGACTTGCCACGCAGGTACAGTTGAACTAATCTAGGGAAATGGAATGTATCTACACACCCCGTGGTGTGGCTTGGCTCTCGTGATGAGGTCCTGTGTTTCAACGGGCACGCTCGCTTAGATGTGATTGATGTGAGATCATATGGCTAAGTCTGAGCCGTGGGCACAGACGAGTTAATTATGCTTCCACACTGTCTCCGGCATCAGTCAAGTCTGAAATGCACGAGATGCTCGAATGGCGATCAGTATCTTTGACCAAAACTGATGAAGCCCGTCGACAACTCGATGTGGAGCCTCAAGTACAACGACGCTGAGATCAAGGATCCCACGATGGATCTTGCGTGCAAAACCCCCGCCAATCCCAGACTTACGAAACTCGTTTCAAGAATAGCCAAGTCTAAAGGTGTTGCAAACAAGCCTCTAGTCGATGCTCTCCAGGGCTCTTGAACCTCACTTTCAAAGCATCTGAAGTTAGGGTGCCCAGGAATGGTCCATTTATCCAGTCCCCACCCCTTCCTCAGCTCATGAAACATTGAACAAAAAAAGAGAGCGCTGAGAACTTGGTCAGCAACCTGCTGGATGACACCCCTTGGAGCCTCAATTATTCAGAAGCTGAAATCAAGATTTTCAGCGACGAGTGTTGTGCCCGGTCACCCCGACATCCCCAATCAATGAAACCTGCAACACAGAAAGAGAGCTTAGAGAACATGGCTAATCAGCCTATTGATTACTCGCGGTGGAAAAGGATTGGTAAATTACTGTGGATGACATTACTTCATAGTAAAATTGCCAGCACCTGTTATTCAAAGTACCGTATCCTGTATTTGGATATATTTAGAAATAAGAGATTCGCACATGTAAGAACGGAGGGTGCACCGGTAAATCCTCCACGCCATAGTAAACGTAGGCAGTAGGCGTAGGTAGTAAGTATAAGTAGTGGGTATAGGTGGTGGGTGTAGGTAGTGGGTGTAGGTGAGTTTGAGATGTTATAAAAGTGGGTGTCATGGGAGTGGGTGTTATGAGAGCTCCTATCCTTACTCCTCCCAGCCTCTCTCCTACCTCCTACCTCCTCCTTTTCTTCCTCCTCCCTCCTCCCTCCTCCATTGTCCCTTAGTGTCATGGAAGTGGGTGCTATGGGAGTGAGTGAGATGGGAGCGGGTTGTCTACCATGGGTTCGTTTGTGCTTGCAATGTACCGGTGTACCCTCCGTTCTTACAGGTGTGAATCTCTGATTTCTGTATCTAAGGCAATATACCAAGGAGTAGAAGCGTCCAAGTATATATTGAAGCAAGGTTTTCCAACTCTTGGGAGTATATTGTATTACATTAGATTTTGAGCACGCAAGGATAGTCTTTGAAAGTGATGGTCGCAGTACGCAGCATCGTTAAAAGATGCACCGGGACACGGGATATCCTCATTATCAAATGTGCCCGCATCGCCACACTGGACAGGCTTGGAAAATTCAGGGCAGTCTAGAGTACCAGGCCCGGTTTTTGTGCCCTTGTACGTGCAGCCCTTTGCCTCGTTGCGCGTCACGGTGTACTCACCGTCTGGGAAGCCGGAGTCCCCGTCCTATTCAGGATCGTCAGACTTGTCGCAGCCCAGAAACTTGTCGGCGTCCTGACACAGGTAGTCGTTTGGCTCGTGGCAGACGAACCACCACGAGTAGTCGAAGAAGGACCCGGTGGGGGTCATTTCTTGAAAAATCCAGAGGCGATTCTTTGTTGAGAGAGGAGAAGGGGGCTGAGAGAGAGGCTGAGCCGTAGTAGGAGGAGAGCCCCCCGACCCGCCGGTCGGCCTGATGGTGTTGCCGCCGGGGCCGACAACGGTGACGTTGGAAGGATGAGGGTAGTGCACCGACATTCCATCGTCGCCAAAGTCGAGCTCATAGTTGCTGTCCGTCTCCGCAGCACATGCTGTGCATTGACAGGGCGGCGACGAGCGTGATCGTCCTGGTGGGGCCGCGGGCATCGCACGCTGGGATCTCGTCGCAGTGCGTCCGCGTGGTGGTGATGGTTGTCGTCGCCGCCCAGGGTATAAAGGAGGTGACGATCTCCGTGCAGACGGACGCCGTCGAGGCTTTGCAACAGTCGTCGTTCTCGGTCTCTTCGCCACCGCCAACGCACGACGGCCCAATATATAGCCCTGGAGACAGTCGATGCCGAAGCAACAAAAGGCGCCCGTACACCAGGTGCCTCCGCCGCCACAGTCGGGCCCGGAGCAGCAACCTTGGTAACAATGCGGGCCCACACACTTGCCATCGCTGCACCAAGGCCCTGAGCAGCACTCGAGCGAGGCGCAGCGGCCACTGCAGCAGCACATGCCACTACATCCGCCCGAGATGCAAAAGGGCCCGACACGCTTGCGGTAAGAGTCACAGCCGGGGCCCCGAAAACCCCCTTGAACTGACAGCGGCCGGACAGTCGGAACCAACACACTCGCCGCTGCTGCTGCCCGACCATATGCAGATGGAGCAACCGGGGCCCTGGCAGAGAGGCTGATGGCGGGCGCCAAGCTTGCTTAATAAGTCAGTCGCTTTGCAACAGCGGATGGTCCCCAGGGTATTTATCTCCCCAACACCACCTGCGTTCACTTGCTCTTTTCGAGCCTGAACAATCCGTCCCTCTCTCCAGACACCAAAATCAGGTGCTGCTATCGACTCGAACGCGACCATGCAGGAGCAGTTTCCTGGACAGGAATGACCCGGAGATGATCCGGCCAATTACCATAACCGCGTCCCGTGTACGGATCCGCTTGATGTCCCTCGAAGCCCGGGGAAGGTCCTCGATGAGCTGGGCCATGAATTCCGGGTGCGAGTCTCTCTCCCGCCCTCGCGCTGTCTCCTACAGTTTTCTGGTTTGGCTGAACTTTTCTGCTTTTCCCCTATATTTAGGTCGGAATTAACGGATTCGGCCGTTTTGGCCGAACCATCTTCTGCAAGGCGTGCGTACAAATTCACTCTAGAATATCTTGAAGGTGCTCACGTCTTTGGGCATCTTAGCTACAACATGCCTTACATCAACATCGTCGCCGTCAACGATCCTCATGTGGACGCGGCCCAAGCAGTAGGTCCAAACATGAAAATCACTTCCATTTGCTTGCCCAGACACGTTTTATCAGCCTTCTCACCATTGTTTCTCAGGCAACCCTCCTCCGAGAAGAGCACTCTCAAGGTCGGCTCGCCCCAAGTACCAGCCTCGAAATCGACGAGGAAGCTGCAGCCAACACGCTCCTGCTCAGAGACACCGCCACGGGAAAGACCGCGACGGTGCAGTTCAGCGCGCAGGATGACCCGTCCGTCCTGGGCTGGGCCAGTCTCGGCGCCTTCCACGTTGTCGAGTGCTCGGGCATGTTCACGACCGTGGCGGCTGCCTCCGCACACTTGGGCACGAGGACTACCAGCAGCCAGAATGATGACGATGGCTCAGGTGGCGCTTTCAAGGTGTTGATTGCAGCGGCGTCGCCTGACGCGCCGAGGTTCTTCCCTCGGATCAACTTGAGGGAGTACCGGGTTGAGCAGAGCGTGTTTGCGTGTGCGCCGCCAGGAGATGACGAGCACCTCGCGGCACAGGGGATTAATTCTGCTGTAGATGGGAATCATGTGTGGCAGTACGCCGATCATGTGCTTGAGTTGTTGAGTGAGTCTTAGGTTCTCTGCCTCTACTTGGTTATGTCCTGCTTCCAGGTTTGACGGGCCGATGACCGTAGATTGTCCCTTTCAGACCCCCACCAAGACCATGCATGACTAACATTGCCTTTTCTTTCTCATTCAAGTTAGGTCCCGTGCTTGCGCGGGATGGCGCAGCAGCAAGCTGGGCCATGGTTCAGGAAGAGGGTCGCACGTCCTCACTCCACACTCTATTTGAGGAGTCATTGCGATGGGTTCTCGGAAATTGTCTCCCTCCTAGGAAGTATTTTGACTACCTTGGTTGGGAGCTGGAGATTGGAAACTCAGAGTTTATGATTGCGAGTAAATGTTACTGCCGGGGATGTAGGGTACCAGAGGGGAAGGAAAATTGGGCATGTCCAAGGAAAAGCATTTAGTGCACTGAACTTAGCATTATAATAACAATTCAGACTTTTTCAACATGCTGAATCCTGCTACCTTTTTTGTTATTTTCCGCATCGTCTGAGACTTCACCAAGCTTGCTCGCGATGTTGCCAACGTCCCTTGATGGAACGAACTTCTTCCGCACGTCGTCCTGCTCAAACAATTCGTCCATAAACTCGAGAGAGAGACCTAAGAGCAAGGTGTTAGTCTCTTACCTGGCATCTGATTATGCTATCCGGTATTTGATACAACCACTTACCTTTTGTTTCCGGGACAAAGTACCAAGCATAGATAACCATCACGAAACAGAACGCTCCGTACAGGAAGTACGTGCCGTAGCCGTGGGCTCCAAGAGTGGCAAACATTATAGGTGTGCACTTAGCCACGACAAAGTTGAAGAGCCATTGGGACGCCGTCGCCATTCCCATGTTCAACGGCCGAAGTCTTGCAGGTGGGATTTCCTACATGCGAATCGCGATTTCAGTCTCGCCGTGAACTCATCTGGATGGTAATCAAAGAAGGGAATCCCCCAAAGTGGACATACCGAGCAATAGGTCCAGACTACCGGACCCCAACCAAATTGGTAAACAGCAGCGAATAAGTATATAGCAATGAGAGCTATGTAACCCGGAGCACTGACCGGTGCGCCACTAACTGGTGGGTCGAAGCGGATGTAAAAGCCGACGTAGTATAGTGCCAGTCCCTTAGCCGTATTAGAGAGAGATGTTCAGTCCAACGCAACCTTGAAGCAGTACTTACTTGCACGACAGCTGTCCAAAGTAGTGACTTTCGGCGACCAAGCGAGTCGGAGACGAAAATGATAAATATGGCACACGAAATCATTTTCACGATTCCATAGATTCCGGTGGCGAATAGGCCGACCGATGGACCCGAAAGACCAACACTGGCGAAGATGGTCGGGGAATAGTAAGTCATCGCATTCGTGCCCGTCAGGTTGCTCCACATCATGAGAGTTATGCAAAGTATACTCCGCCGACGGTAGGATTGCACGGTAAATGCTTCCTTGGCTATGGTGAGGCCTGATAAGCTCCCCATTAGTTGCCGCTCATCTTCCAGGACCCTTTTAATATTTCCCATTTCTTGCTGGGTATATGGGTGGTCTGGGGGCAAGCCACGGAGCTTGGACAAGACGCGCAGGGCTTTTTGGGGGTCCTTCTGGGCCAAGAATCGAGGCGAGTCATCAACCATCAGCATCCCTACAAAGAGCACAACTCCTGGCAAGGCTTGGAGGGCGAGAGGGACGATGAACTGCTGCCTGCCAGTCAGCGTGAGTGTACACGCATAATTGATCCAGAAAGCAAGCTGCCCACAGTCGTTAGCACTTCTCTAAATGTTGCCATTCAGGGGATGGCACTTGCTGTCAAGCCAGTTACTAGCGTCAGTTGGTAAAGACCAGTGAGAAGGCCGCGGATACCACGAGGGGCGTTCTCCGATACGTAAAGAGGGTTCACAGTTGAGGCGATACCAACTGACACGCCCGCAATAAACCTAGAGGAGTCAGCATGAACTCTCAAGTGTCCTTGCTTCGTGAGGGTTCCGTACCTCCCGATGTACATCACAGCCATGATGCCGCTTGCTCCGGCTTGCATAGCCACGCCGATGAAAATGAGGACGGAGGCAATGATTAGTGACCAGCGGCGACCGACTTTGTTTGCGAGCCACATGGCAGTCAATGCTCCGAGAAAGGCACCAGCCTGCAGCACAGAAACTATGTTCGAGGACAAGTTGGCTTTGTCGGTCTCGCTCTTCCCAAGAAGGTTATATTCCCTGTACCATTTGTAAGCCCCGGGTATGACTCTAGCGAGGACGCAGATACACATACTTCTCGAAGGTTGGCATGACAAGGACACCACCTATGACTCCCATGTCCATGCCAAAGAGGAGTGCACCGCCGCATGCCTGTAGTGTGTATTATCAGTTTTGAGTCAAGTGGGCAGGCATGTTTGGTTCGTACTATGAGGCTGATCGCCAGGGCGCGTCCGTTGTACACCTCGGGCGGATCGTTCTTGGCGGCCTCGTTCCGGACGAACTTTTGCATAAAAGACATGTTCGGCTGAATGATGGATGCACAGAATCGGCCGTAGTGATTCAAATGAGCTGATTATCAGGCCATTGGCCGGGGAGTGGCACCTTCAGAGCGAGGCATTGGACCTTTTAATGATTGCTTCCGCGCGAGTCGGTATCGTTTCAACATCGGCAGTAGACGGAACAGCTGAGAGGCTGAACTGTTATGACCTAGACATCTCTTTGAGCTAAACGTGAGTCCCGAGGTCCTTTGAGCACAGGCTTCCCCAGATTCTCCACGATCAGATGGCCACCGGGGGTGCTTGGCATCCGGGGAGTCTGTGGGCGAATATGGGGAATATGGGGTAGGCGACCGAGCCAACCCTGGTGGCGGCCTTGGCACTCTGGTCGAGGTATCAGCGTCGGCTGTAGATGGCCGGACAATATAGTTTTGTCAGGTAAATCCGGACGAGAGCATCCTTCTCGGTCTTGTGTCAGCTACATCGTCGCCGAGGTCTTGCAGCTTCCTCAATGACGACGTCGCTAACGGAGGCAAGATGCTTTCTCATAGATTGCCATTGATGCAGTGCCTCAGATGCCATTAATCGCAGCTGAATAGAAAATGGCAACGGTGCTCCATGCATACCTCCCACGAAGTACTCCCATTCGCCCACCCATGAGTTCGCAAACTTGCACCTCATGGGTGGGCGAATGGGCGATCTTTTCGAAAGCCAAGCAATTACGCTTCCACATAAGCCATGTCGCCCAGCCGTGGCGAGCAAGTAGTGCTTGACTGTAATCCAAATAAGCTAAGACGAGTTCGGCATATGGTATGGTGTGGACAGGTTACAGACGCTTGACACTTGCCTCTCGCTGCTACAGGTGGCCAGCCACGAAAAATGCACCGCAATGGCTCGAATTCGATTAAAGGTCCAATGTCCGTCGACTGGGGTACCTGTTTTGCAACGGCAGGCCCATAGGTTCGGATCGAGATACTAAATCACGGCACCTGAGGATAGAACTCCACAGCCCGGGTCGGATCTCTTCTGCTTAAGTTGGCGGTGGGTCATTAAGTGCTTCCCCTCGGCTTTGCACATTCATGCCCACGCAGGAAACAAGGCGCACGCTTGGCACAACCTATGGGGCAGCTGGGAACAACTCTTGTCTGTATCCTCCCACATAACATTCAGCGTGGCTTCGAAGATTCGAGCTGTCATTGGAGCACACCCTTGCCAGCCCGGACACATTACCTGGTGAAGTCGCGGGTAGCGTATCATCGCGCAAATATGCAGTCAGCTCGCCAAGCTGTCCGCATCAAAATCATTCAAGCTTACCAAGCCGTTCAAAATGTCAAGTCGGTAGGAGATCAACGAGCACGCGTATCACAGTCACTAGATGGACGTTTTAGAGCATCTCTTCACTCCAAGCCAACCCTCGCCTCTCCAAGATACATCCTTCGATTTCTGTCCGTACGGCTGAGCCCGTCGCGCTGTGGTGTTCCATCGTCCTGCAGCAGATCTCCCCGCACATTCACACAACATGTCGAAGCATAATGCGGCCACAGCAACCACTCCTGACTACCATGATGACTTTCGCGACAAGCCGTCCGGGTCCAAGCATCATAATCGCCCCTCTGAAGCATATCCTAAAAATGCTTTCGAGGTACGTCTTTGTTCGTTTGATGAGTGTTAGCACATTGGTTTGACATTCTTAGCGTTACATAAAACCTCTCGCAATCAACAGCTTCGGATTCACTTTACAAAGTGGGTGGGAGGGTGTTGGTCTGACATTTCAATTCGCCTGGCTTAATGGTGGTCCTGCTGCCATTGTCTATGGCGCCCTTATTGCCGGCATAGGCTCTACGCTTGTAGCCACAGCCCTGGGGGAAATGGCCTCAATGTAAGCAGTCTCTCCCAAAAGACTTCTACTACCCTATGGACAAAAGATGCCTCTTATTAACTGCTATAGGGATCCTACCGTTGGTGCGCAATATAGATGGTCGGCTCGCTTTGCTCAGCGGGCACCCGAATTCTGGGGTTTTATGCAGGGTGGGTCACCGCCTGACAGGCACACTGGACTCATTGGTGCTAACATTGGATCAGGATGGATCACGGTCATCGCCTGGGTCTGCAACTGCGCAGCTGCTTTTTCGGTTTCGTCCAACACACTATCAGGCTTGCTTATTTTCAACAATCCGACGTTCGAGCCGAAAGCCTGGCACGCAACGCTCTTTTTGATTGCTCTGATCATCATTCCAGTGCTGCTCAACTTTGCGCTACGCAAAATTGTGAACTACCTCGAGATTATCGGTGGGATCCTGCATGTTCTGTTCTTTATTGGCATCGTCACTACACTCTGTGCTTTGGCGAAACGCAGTACAGCGGAATTTGTCTTCAATACCTTGCACACGGATAGCGGATGGAACAATGCTGGTGTTGCTTTCTCTATTGGAATGCTTTCGACAGCATATCCCATCAGCAGTTTCGATGGTGTCCTTCACATGAGTAAGTCTGACGTGGACGACAACTCTGAGACGCTTCTTGATCGTTGATTCTTATATAGTCAACGAGACCAAGGAACCACGAAAGCAAGTGCCCAGAGCGATGTTCTTTGCCACTTCATCCAACGCAATTATGCAGCTTGCGTTCTGTATTTGCCTCATGTTCTGCATTGGAGATGCGGAGGCTGTTTCTCAATCCCTGCTGCCCATCGCCGAGGTCTTTTATTCAGCGTAAGTTTCAAGTCTCAACGTTGCTTGGTCATTATCTGATTTGACTATAGCACAGGATCGAAAGCAGCGTCCACGACTATGGTAGTTATGATGGCTGGAATCTGCATGATCTCTAACTTTAATGTCATTGCTTCGGTGTCACGTTTAGTTTGGCAATTTGCACGCGACAATGGTCTACCTTATCATAAATACTTTACATATGTAAGTATTCTTGATTTTGCAATACTATCATCCAGCAAGCTAGGAAGCTCTGTTAGTGGATCGTACGGGCCTGAGTAGTGGTCCAGGAGCAAACGCCTCCCCTGGTCCAAGAAATAGACTGACGCAGCAATCTAGGTCCATCCAAAGCTGCAAGTGCCGCTACCCGCTCTGCTCCTAGTGGGTATTATCTGCTGTTTATTGTCCCTTATCAATCTCGGATCAGCTGCTGCCTTCAACGCCCTGATTGCGCTCCCCACGATTGCGCTATACGTCTCATACCTTATCCCGATTGTTCTTCTCACCCTGCGTCAGCTTGCTGGCAAGCATCCAAAATACGGTCCTTGGCAACTTGGAAGATGGAGCATCCTGATCAAGGTCAGCGCTGCCGTTTATCTTGTCTATGTCATCATCTTCGTTCCCTTTCCGTCGACCCGGCCTGTGACCAGTCTTACTATGAACTATTCGTCGCCTATATTCCTCGGCGCCTGCTTTCTTGCATTGGTAGATTGGTTTGCCAGGGGGAAGAAGAGGTTCCAGGTACCTACTGAGCCACTAGACGTGGAGGATGAAAGGCCACCGCCGATTGTGGAAGAGCTGCAGCATAGACGAACGTGAGCCAGTAGTTTATACCTATTATGATTTATGACTGAAAGCAAATAATCATGACCAATCATATCGCTGTTGTCCAGATCACAGCCCGAGAAAACGACGTTCACTATCAGCTGATCTATAATTAGACAATACAAGACAGCACGCATTCTTAGCTTTCAGTACAATCTAACCCGTTTAACGAAGGATAGGTTAATTCATTCAAACATCGTTTTACTTGATCACTCAATTTTTTGAAACACGCAGCTTCAATAAGCAGTTGCCGCCCGCAAGTACGTAAAGGCGGCTCTCTGGTTCTTGCAAAATTCTAACAGCTTTAATATAATCATCTCATCTTGCGCCGGATGAATAGATCCTATTCTCATTCAGAAAGAGCGAAGTGCATCATGTTCAGATCCAGTACTTGAATTTATTTACCCAGGGGCAGTTACAATCCATCTAAAGGTCTATACACCTTCATCCAGCGCTCATCGTACGGCTTCTCGGGGTCTACAAACCGCAGATCAGTGGCCAAGCGGATACGATTCTCTGGGTCCATATTCTTGCAGCTCGCGTGGACCATGAACGGATTATGGAAAATGACATCCCCGACTTCGTATTCCGTGATAAGCCACTTTCTCTTGACTTCCTCGCCGTATTTAACCGTGTCTCTGCTTAGGAAGCCGCCGTCGCTCATGTTTTTGTTGAAGGCCGAAACGCGTTCCTCATCGCTTAGGTTTCCGGATTCACGAGCAAATGCCTCTTCGGTTGGCTTTCCAATATCCGTGGATTGGTCGAGATACATAAGACCACCTCCCTCAAGTGAAACACTTCCGATAGGGACCCAAGCCGTCAAGCTGGTTGGCGGACCGGCACGGAGGTACATCTGGTCAAAGTGGACCGGTGTTAACTCGCTGTTGGGAACGAATGCCCGAAGCATAGTGCGTTGTAACATGTGCTCTTTCTTCCAGCCGGTAAATTCCCTGACGAAGGCCCGCAGCTCGGGGATCTGGCAGAGCTTCAGATAGAAATCCGCTTCATGCGCGCTGATCATACACTCGACGTATTTGTCCGACTCGGGGTCGTCTTTGAGGCCGAAAAGTCGGCGGAGGTTGCCGGGGGGCAGATATTTGCGGCTGTCGGCTCCGCAGTAGATCCCTTCGACAGGGTCAGTGCCCGGCTTGAGCAGGCCGGAGGGTGACATGTGCTCAAAATAAGCTCGTCTGCACTCCAAGACTGGTTCTTTCGGCAGGAGACCTTTCACCTGAGCCCCAGAAGATTAGTATTAAAACAGCACTTGAGTCCATCAGTCTCTCAGTGTTCTTACATGGAGATACCCATCCTTGAAATATCTTTCTCGCATGGTCTCGATGGGTGTGTCTTTCAACGTAGGTTGGAGGTAACCCATCTGGTCTGGGTGCATTGGGCCGAAGTTCGACTCCAGCTTCAGTTTTGCGGGATCGATAGGATGGTAGGAACCGTAGACATATTTCTCTGCCTTGCCGTTAGAGACAGTTGATATGTCTGCTTCGGGCATGTCATCGACAAGAATTCCTGGCGCCATAGTGAAACGCTGAGAAGGAAATCAAGAATGGTGACTTGTTAAATTGAGATGCGAGCAATTGACCTTTCTCGTGAACCGAACGAATCTTCTGCTGATCAGCAGAAGAAGGCTGAGATGTGCATAACGACACTCTACTGCAGAGTGCCTTGCGTCTGTTATAAATAAACACATAATCTACTCGGCTCTATCCGTCGTCAGACTCGTCACCATCAAAGTGCCCATCGGCTGTAGCAGCTTGGTGGGGTCTCTATAACCGACTGCAGCCGCGCAATATCGACGGAATTTCCCCTCACGCTTTACTCCAATCATCGCCAAGCCTGCCACCAGTTCCGTTGCTGATTCCACGTCGCTCATTGCTTGCGCTACCAATTTCAGCGCTGCAACACTCCTATCCCCACAAAAAATTGCAGTGATGACCCAAAGCACAGGTGAGAGGCTATACAGAGCTTGTGTTCGATGTCGGAAAAGAAAGACTAAGTGCGATCTGTAAGTCCCTGTCCATTGCAGGCGCTCAGCATGCAAGGCTCCATTAACGCTGACCGCAGGGATTCGATCGGAGAGCAAGGCAAGCCGCCCTGCAAGCGATGCCATGTCGAAGGCCAAGCTTGCGTCCTTGCCGGCTCGCGGAGAGGGGGCGACTTTTCAAAGTTTCGGAAGAGCAAACGCTCAACTACAGCCAGTGTGGGCGTGGGTGACAATGTAACGCGACAATACCCGACAAATTCAAGCCAAAGACCAGAAGAAAACTTGAGAGACCCGGAGTCGCCTGTGGAGCCAGCCTTTGAGGGCATCCAGAACCCGCTTGAAGCCCTCCGGCTGTTGGCTGAGGCCGCCGCTGACAATCGAGATGAGGTCAACATCTCCGAAGATTCACATTCGAATACCAGGAATGCTTCCGATGCGGGAGCTTCTCATCAAAACGCAATCCCGTACACAGCGGGTGAGCCCACGGAACATACTTCCCGGACAGCGAGGCGCAGTGGGCTTCAGCTGTACGAGCCGGTTGCAAGTGGGGAATTGCATCCTAATGTCATCGGCGCGCTGCTGGAGAGGTAAGGCGGCGTTTCTCCTTGTCTTGACCAAGATTCGCGTTTCTGACACTGTCCCGAAGCTATTCAGAGCACTATCATCCATTCATGCCGATCGTGAATAGCCAGTTCCTCTCACCTAGAAACATCGAGCAGACGGCAGCTGAAGAACCTTTTCTTTTATCAGCAATCCTGATGATTGCCACTAAAGACCGAGCTGACCTTGAAGCAGAGCATCGGTGTATCTGGTCGCACTTGCAAGGCATGATTCTTGCAGTTGCTCTTGGGTGGGGTGCGACCAAATCTGTCGGAGCGATAGAGGCCTTGCTCCTACTCGCTGAATGGGTTCCACATGCCCATTTTCAAGGGCCAACTAACGGTGGTCGTATGGGCAGGCGAAGTGAAGATGAGGACAGTGCTGCCTGGACCCTGGTTGGCCTAGCGGTTAGACAAGGATATTTGATACACCTCGACAGATACGCATTCAGAGGAGGGGAGCAAGGAGACTCAAAATCTAGTGCTGAAAGGAATAGATTGACGTGGACATGTGAGCTCTATTGCACCATTCTCTGGACCCATTGGACAATGGCTTGGCTGACTTGTGAAGTTACATATCTCTCTGACCGGCAAATTTCGATACGAATGGGCCAAGCTTTTTGGTGTCGGGGTCCAGGCCTCTCGACGCGATTCACAGCGGACGATTACCCGACCTTGAAGCGAGCAAACGCCTACGAAGAGGACTTGGCTTCGATTCTGCAGGCGCAGGTCGATCTGACAACGCTCTTTGGCAATGCACACGACATCCTCTACGCGTCCAAGAACAGAACCGCTGGGCTAATGCTTGTAGGCGACTACAAGAAATACCTTGATGACAGCATCAAAGCAATGGCCGCATGGAAAGATACCTGGTCCACCCTCAACGTGTCGATTCATCTCAAATGCATGCTGGAGATACTCTTCCAATACCTGAAACTCTACGTCAGCGCCTTTGCCTTCCAGGCGGTGCTTTGTAGATCTGCCAATCATTCTACCAACGCATCTGGTCCGCCACCACGCGATTGCTTTCCCAATGGTGTTATGGCTTGTCCAGATGGACAGAGTATATATCTTGCTATTTCAGCAGCGAAGAAGGTTTTAACCCTCTTGATTGAGCGCCTGGATCCTGTGCGGCATCTAAGATATCTGCCTGTCCGATTCTACTTGTACTAAGTTCTCTTGCTTTCTGACTTCTGGCGAACAACTTGCTGAAACGTCTACCAGGTACGAGATCCACGCAGTCATGTTCCTCTTCAAGGCCTACTCTTATGGCGCAATTACCGAAGAGGAGCACGCACAATCAGTGGAAATCGTTGAAAACTTCGTCGTCAAGCTGAGTCAGGCTGCCAGCAGCGATCAGCACATCGCCTCTAGGTACTCAAAGCTCCTGCGGAGCCTCCTGCGCCAGGGAGCAGCCAAGGGCAAGTCTCAATATGGGCAGGTAGACTACGACTCCCAGGGCAGGGGAAACTCATGGACACAACTTAGTCCATCTAGTTATACTCCTCCAAGTTCGGTCGAAAGCCCGGCTGGGAAGGAAACGGCACCGGGGGACAGGGGCTCCGCTATGGATCTGTTCCAGGTCTCGCCCGAGGACACATCCTACACCGCCACACCCTTGGGCAACCAGATTCAGTGGCCATTCCCAACAGGTACAGCAGGTGCATTCTACGATTTCCCATTTCCGGCGATTGGCGGAGAAGGGCCAGACAACCTGGACTTCCTAGCCTTTTAAGATTAGCTGGTCCGGCTGCGGAGCGTTTACCTTCACAGGGGCCCACCTCTGCGTTTTGTGTACAAGATTAGTTAGTACCCATGATTGTGCTCGCGTTGAGTGACGTGGGCTGAAATTTGTGACTCCATCCAGCAATATTTGTAGTCAGTGACAATGACACAAGAAAGAGGCAATGTGGGTATATGAAGAAAACGGTGATTCCCACCGGCAAAATCCAGGGTCGCACCAGTGGGTCTACCGGCCACGGGGTGTAGCCAATTAGAGCTTAACGTCATCACACCCAGCCCTAGTGCTTTTTCCAGCTACAGCAACCAGCGCCCTGGGAAGCCCCAACGCCACCACTAATTCATCCATCCTCTGATAAAATTACGCTTCACTAGTTGACTGCTCGTGTTGCGGCGATGGCGTAGGTCCTAGACTTCTCTGACTTAAGAAGCAGTGGCAAGATACGTAGCAAAACACCATGGATTTAAGCGATTTGCGCTATGGCGAGTGTAGATGGGAACATTTAGCATGGCCATAGTGAGGATAGCTAGCTGTGAAAGCAGTAGAGTTGAAACAATGGCGTACATAGGCCACACCGGTTTCGCATAAACAATTGGACCGGATGTGCCTTCGCACCACAGCAGTACTATTATGATGTGGTTAGTACAGGAACAAATCCGAAGTCTTTACGGCCCTGTCGCATTTCTGCACTATGCCTGCGTGGATTCTTTTGTTTCTATCCAATGTCGCGCCTTGATGATATCAGCGGCCTATGAAGCAAGTTAGCTAACTTTTTTTTGTACATCCAGGATCTCTCTTACCTTTTCAGCAATAGCGTACACCGTAGCGCAGGTATGTGCCCCGGGAATCAGCGGCATAATACTAGAGTCCGCCACACTAAGCCCCGTAACTCCATAAACCAAAAGATCTGGGCTGACAACGCCTCCCATCTCTCGTGGCATCATGGAGCAAGTACCACTGAGGTGACCCGTAGTAGAACTTGCGGTGGTCCGAGTGTGATACTCCAAGTTCTCATCCGTTGTGATTCCAGGCGCAGGAACTAGCTCCACTGGAGCAAATGTGGCGCTCATGGTTGGCATTTTATGTAAACGGCGCGCGAACCTAAAAGCCTCGTTCACTACCATAAGATCAATCGGGTTGGTGTGTGTGCCGTAATCAAGGACGGGCTCGGCGTATATATCAGTCTGATTGAGTGTTACGGTGCCACGACTAGCTGGTTTCGTAAGCACCAAGGACGTGGAGGCTCCTCCGTTGATGGGGTATTCGAGAACAGCGTTGTCTTCTCTTGACATGGAGTCTGCGAGAACTGCCCGCTGAGCTTGATAACCGTGAATCAATTCAGTTGTGTATTTATCGGGCAAGTATGACGCCACATGCTGTGACTTGTAAGCCTTCACGATTGATCCCCATTTTGTAGGAGTAAGCTGCTTCAGCGGGATCAGGGCAGCCAAGTTCGTTGTAGTCTGTGAATAAGGTCCACGGCGGTATTTCTCCCACTCCGATTTAGCCCAGTCAACGAAACTGGGACTGGTGAACGCCGTGGTGGGATTTGGTTCGACATTTCTGCTGTCTTGTACAACTTATTTAGTGTGCTGCGCGTAGAGACCACAAAACTCGTCGAACTCACAATTGAAGGATATGCCGCTGCTAGGGTGGTCTTGAAGATTCATGCCAACGCCGGGCAAGTCGACCACGATCGGGATATTCGCTTTCTGGAGGATCTCCGCAGGTCCGATGCCACTCCTTTGAAGGATCTGTGGGCTATGTAAAGCTCCAGCCGTAACAATGACTTCTTTTCTGGAATTCACTGTAAATGCAGATCCTGTACCATTTGTGTTCCTCGGCCAAATTCGGATGCCAGTAGCATGCTTCTTATCATCGAATAACACCTCATTGACCCTGTGCATTACCACCACTTGCAGGTTACTTCGATGGGCGACAGGGTCGAAATACCCAGACCGAGCGTAAGATCTCGTAACAGTTTCGTTGTCAATGGCATTCTCGTCACGCATAAGTTAGCCATCGCTCCCCACCCCGGGAGGAGGGGGTGCCGCTATTGACGGGGACTCACCGGGATCCAGATGATTCCATAAGCTTTGCCACCAGCGCCTTCAGTCTGAGCCTGCAAGCCAATTCCCTCTAAAGCCTTCATTTGAAAATCTAGAGAATATTAGTCGTGGTCAAAAGTACCAGTTCTAGCCATTTCATACTTGTGCCAGGCCACTGAAATTTAGCAAAGCTGAGATGAATTGGGCCGTTCCCATACGCACTCAGGTCCCATGTCATGTTGAATTCTTCGGCCAGACTCATGGATGGCGTCGAGAACAAGGAACTCTAATGAATATTTAGTCAACCAAGTTTCTTGGAAATCATTGAATATAGTTGCGAGCTACTTACCTTGATGAAGTACGGCAAGACGCCTTCGAAGTTCCAACCAGGATTGCCAAGTCTTTCCCAGTTGTTATAGTCATCTGCCGCCCCTCTATTCAAAAACATGCCATTAACTGTTGACCCACCACCCACAACAGCAGCAGCGTAAGACATGAACGTGCGATTATGAAGCCCGGACTGCGGGACCGATGTGACATTGTACAAGTGCTCCCGTTGATATGATCTCGCGCTTTGAGGCTGGATTTGCGAAGCATTATTTTCAAAATAACCATACTCAACCACCAGAACCGTAGCTATCAAGAATTCTGTTCTTAATTGAGTGCCTCTTTTCTTCTTATTCTCTGGATCTCTCAAAGTAGCGATAAACATTGAAAAGATACTTACATTTTGGATCCTCGGACAATCTGTTTGCGATAACTAATCCTGATTGGCCTCCTCCAACTATGATATAGTCGTATTCCTGTTGGATAATGTTTTGCGCAACCTGCCCTTTTATCCATTCATATCGAGGATAGGCGGCGACTTGCGACAGACAAAGAAGGAAAGCCGAAAGACCAAGGACGGTAAGGGATAGCAAAGGGTGTAGCATCGTGGGCAACACATGCGTGCAGTCAGAATGCAATTCTTTTCTGCGGGACTGTCACTTTTGCAAGGTGGCACTTGGGTGCTGTCAGAGTGGCTCGCCAATTATATAAAACTTCGTCGGCCTAAGCTTGATTTCTTGTTCCGTATCCACCTTATTGCCGCCTGGGCATTAAAATCGGCGGTCGGACGAGTGATTTCGATGAGAAGTAATGGTTGGTAAGCTTAGATACACCGAGGCAGCCACTCCTCACCCCAATAAGTCCCATGTTCTAATACTTTGCTGACAACGTATCCAACGGAACCATTAAAGTCAGGTCTTTCTCATTCGCCCCCATGCCACTAGTGCGCGTGTGCAGCACGGATTACAGGAATGGGATTGCCTAGACCACAGCATGAACAGCTAACCCCCACAAATCGTGAATTCGTGGGAGGCTATTGGGCATATGAAAACGACTATCGAAAGCCACCTGTGCGTTCCGAGGTGACACAACTTACCCACTCTTGGCACGATGGCTACACAAGGTACAGATTGGCAGGCAGGTTACTCTACAAGCAAAACTGGGTTCAAACCCCACCTCGCTCCGCTCGCAGATCGGGCCGGATCAGCCCATGGTCTCCGGGCTCGGCCACTGAGAATTCTGCTAACAAAAAGACATGGAAGGGAGGGTTCGATAAAGTGCTGCAGTATACGAAATTTGCCATGTGATAACCAGACAAGGTCCAACCACTCGCTGAGCTCGGCGGCCCGGCCAACATGGAGTCAAATAATCCCCGACAGTGCTATCATTGGCGGCAAATCCGTCTTTGGAGACGTGCCTGTAGATCGAGAAGCAATTCAAGCACACGGTCCATTCTACTGGTAGAGTCAGGTCTAGGGCACCAAACAGACTGACGAGAGATCAAGGAACTACATGCAGGACGCGGACTAAAAGGAGGCTCCAGTAAATAATTTGTCATTGCATTTACCAGTTCTGTTCGATGCTGACCTCGAACCAAGCCTCCTAATATACATCATTTGCGACAGAGTTGAAGACTGTCGCTTGGTTGCCTCTTTCGACCGCTCCTTCTTGTCTCCCTCTTTCCTTTGCTGGGCCCACACTCGTCGATGTTGAACTCGGCTGGATTCGGCAAAGTGAAAGGAGTCTAGCACTTAGTGCTCCAAAGGCTGTGACGGCGACTATAGCTGTGTCTGACGATGCGGCCTGGGTTGACTACTACAACTTGCTTGGCCACGCATCTCGGCGTACTTTAGAAGCCTATTTGCCACTAATATTGTCCGTGTACAGGAGTCAAGCTATCAGACCATTTTTTTAGTAGTCTCAGGCTAAATTGAAACTTGTGGCCACGTTCTGTTTACTTAAACTGGACTTGACTGGTTACAGGATCACTAAACCGCACGCCAAAATAGAAGCCTCGCCCGCTCATTTAAGCGCCAAGACCGCGTGGACTAGACTTTCATTTTCAGTAGAGATGAATTGGAGACAGTTCATTGCCATATTGCATGGCCTGTGTGATGCCTTGGCTGCGTGGCCTTCCCTTTCTAGAAACGACTGACCTTTTTATGAGAACCTGAGCAACCTCGTGTATCTGGGTCAAAGCGATTGGTAGACCCAATATTTCGCTATATAGATAGCGGGGACTCACATAGACGACAGACTGCAACCGAGGTAATTCTGAAAAGCAGAGGATATATATATTCCTAGCTGCTCCGCTCCTCCAGTCTCAATATTCTTTCCGAATCTCCTCTACTATTAATGTCCATTTAGCCTCCCAGCTTCTTGTCGTGTTCCAGACTCGTCCAATTTTGACTACATCTGTAATGCTCCACGCATTTTTTCTCCTCGCCGGTGCCGCAGGTGTCTTCGCGCTCCCGGTATCCAACACCACGGACGGCGAGCCTCCCGACTTAGACAATGGTTGTCCCATAGGTGTGGATCCCGGGAGTCAAGGGTGCCATACCGAAAGTAGCAACGTCACAATTCAGCGCTTATCAGACAGCCCGCGACCACGTTCTGATCTTGGAGTTTGTGAATGCCATGATGGCAGGCTCTACTGCGGTGGTGTGGAGATTCCCATCGTAAGATGTGGCCCTGGGGAAGACGAGCCAGTCTCGGCTCCCGACCCGGATCCATCCGTTACCACGGAGAGCATCACCGTTCCACCCACAACGATTACGGTACACCCGCCAACCACAAGTCCTATTACAACTATAACGTCAACAACGGAAATCCCGCCAACAATTACAGTATACCCGCCAACAATTACGGTATACCCGCCAACGACAAATCCTATTACAACTATAACATCAACAACGGAAGTCCCACCAACAATTACAGTATACCCGCCAACAATTACAGTATACCCGCCAACAATTACGGTATACCCGACAACGATTACGGTATACCCACCAACGATTACGGTACACCCGCCAACGACAAGTCCTGTTATAACTATAACATCAACAACGGAAGTCCCGTCAACAATCACAGTATACCCGCCAACAATTACGGTATACCCGACAACGATTACGGTATACCCACCAACGATTACGGTACACCCGCCAACGACAAGTCCTGTTACAACTATAACATCGACAACGGAAGTCCCGTCCTCTTCACCGTCCTCGTCTACACTTTCTACCTCAACCTCCCTGTCAAGCTCAACTGCGCCGCCGACCAAGACATCGAAACCGACGCCCACCAGCACGAGTAGTCCCCCGCATGATAAACCGGATGAATATCTACCTGGGAGACAACCCTGCACGGCGGCGCCCACGCTCCTCAAGGAATTTGAAGAACTTTTTGTGAAACTCGAAGGTGCACTTAAACCTGAGTTTCAAGAGGAGATGAAAGATAACCAAAAGAATCCCGATACGAGACGAGCCTACCTGGCCGAACTGTTAAAGCAAGTCAAGGGCTTAGATGATGACGAGTTCGAGCCCAGGGGAATTGTGCCGTCGTACGCGGCCGAGCTGAGAGCGAGCCCTGAAAACCGGGCCAGGACTCTTGAATATCTCTCAACAGGCCGTTTTTTGGTTAAGTGCTTCGACTTATTATACCATCGGAGAGATTCATATGAGAAGTTATTGAATAGGAAGCCTGATCTCTACCGCAAGACAGCCAACATCGCACGAGATGAGGTATGCATGTATCGGGCAGCTTTCGCTGAGAATGAACTTCCACCTGGGCCATCACGGGAAGAATGGACGAAGCAACTTGCGAGCCGGGAACAGTTATTGGACTTGGTATTGGCACCCGGCCGACCACCGTCGATCAAGTGAGGAAGCTCCAATATATCCAGGCTGTTATCAATCAAGGCGGCCTAAAGAGGCTGCAAAGTGCAAATCTCGCACAGATCATATGCCCTTACGAGCGGGGAATGATTTGCGACTGGGCTGGGAACGATGCTGAAAATTTTTGGGTTCTCCAAGTAGCTAGAACAATTGGGTTTCCCCAAGGCCAAATAAATATCAGGCACCCACGATGGTGGATAGAAAATGGATAATACGTAGGTGGCTGCGTCTTTAACAAATTAATGTCTTTCGGGGTGTCTGTTATTCAGTAATGTAGAACGACCAGACCGCTGTGAGGCCACTGGACTTAGCAATTGCAGAACCATGTAGTTCCTCTCCGATGTTGCGCGGAATTCATAATGATATGCATGAAGAACGTCACTGTCGACATCTTCCGCAGATTTGTCGTCCATGCGCATCACATGGTGCTGATCGTGGTACTTACTATGTATCTTGATTGATGAAAGTGGAACGTGAAAAGTCGACGCTGATAGGAGTGGTGCATGACAGATGAGGCGGCGGCGGCGGCGGCGGTAGTAAAATTTATATGACTTTACGCGGAATACTCGCCCGCCCGAGTGATCGGTGTGGTCATTGTTTAATACGATGGCCCCGAGCAGACCTGTATGTCGGCGTTTTGCGACGTCTCTGGGCGTGGATGGAAAAAGACAGTCTCCTAACCATAAATTCTGGCTGGGAAATGAATTAGGTTGTGCACATCATCAAAGGGACTGAGTGATAGGCGGCTCGGCGATCGCGTGCCAAGCAAAGCCAAGTCCTTGATTCCCGTGTGATGACAACTTGAATGCATTCTAGCAGCGGAATCGCCAAGGCGAAGGTTGTGGACGCGGTCTAGACGAACTGGCCACAGTGATTCTCAATCCCTCCACCTTTGCAATTCGTGGCGAGCTCATGCATCATCCTCGGTTCCACAGGCCTTGCACCCGGCCCGAAAACGCGGGTCAGGAAGAGGATACCTCCTCTTGCAGACAACCGAGCAGGCGGCCACATCTCCCTCGACCTAGGTCATGCACTATATTTTCTCAATGCCCACTGACTGACTCTGAATGATAAATTGCGGTATGCTTGGTCGCTTGTATGCTGAGCTTCCTCCCCTCTACGTTTAGTTATACTAGCAGTCTGGCTTCCCACCCTCAGCGTAGGCTCGGGCGTCCATGCAATATTTTCCAATTTACATTTGATTGTGCTTAGAAGGAGAAAGCTCACCTGAGCTGTTGACATCCTCCAAACATTGATTGCCATATGCTTTCCGAGCAACTCAGCTTACAAGGCATGCTCCAACATCAACTGTGGCAGCCACGCCATCAGGAAGGCGGAGGTGCTGTAGAAAGGCAAGTCGGGGAGGATGTCTCTCGTCTTGTAACGGGCATTTACAACCTCTCCAGGGCTCTATCAAAAGCACAACTTGAACCGAAACCTGTTCCGTTGCCAAAGACCAATGTGTTAAATGCTCCACGGCCACCCGGCCAAACTTGGCACTCAAATCGCGCATCAATGGTATGTCTTCATTCTAGATACAACAATTCTCTTCGGTGCAGACAGAGCGGCATCGTATTGATATGGAAGGAAACATGTGGCGGCTTGTGCAATGAGAAAAGGCCAAGACCACCATTGCTCGTGACACGCTGATATTTTCATTAATCGGCCGTATCTCGGCTGTACCAATTTGTCTTCCCCAGATTCTCTCCACTTCCCCACAACCTCGGCTCTTGGCAACCTGACCACAACTCAACACGGCCAGGCTTCACCACCAATTAGCCCGTGTGCGGCACCCCTCCTTGGCATTGGCGAAAGTGCTTGGCTGAGAATCGGCAGATTTGGCCATGACTTCGGCACATGTGTCGTGATGATTATGCTGTCGAGCCAGCCAGCCATCTTCCGACGTCCGCCGGGAATTCCGATGTTGTGCTTGGCGCACCGTGGCCGCCCCGAAAACTTCGTAATAGCTTCTTGAGACCCGCGACCGCCGGTTAATATTCGGGACTTGTCTGGTTTCGTCACTCACCATTCGCTCGGGGAACAGATGGCGACGGAGGAGATTATCAAAAACGCTGTGTCTTTGTCCCGAGGCTTGGCTGCGCTGGCAACATATTTAATCCAGTTTTCGCACTTCACGTCGGTGTGACCCTTCTATCAGAGCATCCTAGACTTGAACACGCCCAAGACAATGTATCGGCACAGCCAAAGGGTCCTTGCTGCGGCCCTGTCAGTGGGCGCGCTTTGCTCTTCAATTGCCCCACGAGATGGAAGAGACCTGGGGTCTCGCCAGACAGACGACGTCCCTGCCATCTACCAGAATGCCTCCTTCCCTGTTGACGATCGAGTGGAGGACCTTCTCCAGCGGATGACTCTCGAGGAGAAGGCCGGGCAGTTGTTCCACACCCAACTCAACATGCCCGCCAACTACACCTTTGTTCAAGGCAGCGCATCTGACGTCCTCATTACCAAGAACTTAATATCCCATTTCAATCTGGTCGGTAATATTCTGGATGCCGGCAAGGTTGCTGAGTTTGTAAATGAGGCTCAGCGACGAGCTGTTGGCGGTCGGCTTGGGATACCAATCACACTATCGTCAGACCCACGACATTCCTTCACGGACAACATCGGGACCGGATTTGAAGCCGGGACTTTCTCGCAGTGGCCTGAGAGCTTGGGCCTTGCCGCCATCCGAGACGCGGAACTGGTTAGGAAGTTTGCTGAGACAGCACGTGAGGAATACCTGGCCGTTGGCTTGCGTTCCGCGCTGCACCCGCAAGTGGACTTATCCACGGAACCACGATGGGCACGTATCGGGGGAACCTGGGGAGAGGATGCGGATCTCACCAGTGAGCTTCTTGTAGCATACATCGAGGGCTTTCAAGGCGAGGAGTTTGGCTCACGCTCTGTGACCACTGTCACGAAGCATTTCCCTGGTGGCGGCCCCATGGAGAACGGCGAGGATTCTCACTTCACGTATGGAAAGAACCAGACATACCCAGGAGACAATTTCGATTACCACCTTATACCATTCAAGGCCGCCATTGGTGTCGGGGCCAGGCAGATGATGCCTTACTACTCGAGACCTATCGGCACCCAGTTTGACCCAGTTGGATTTTCCTTCAACCGCCAAATCGTCACAGATCTGCTCCGCGAAGAGCTTGGGTTTCAGGGCATCGTCGTGACAGACTGGGGACTAATCACCGATACCAACATTTTGGGACAGGACATGCCAGCACGGGCATGGGGTTTAGAAAACACCACCGAGATCGAACGCGTGGTCAGGATCCTGGACGCCGGATGTGACCAGTTTGGCGGTGAGAACCGAACAGAATTGATTGTACAGGCTGTCGAGGAAGGCCTAGTTCTAGAGGAACGCCTTGATAACTCTGTTCGTCGGCTTCTCCGGGAAAAGTTTGTTCTTGGCCTCTTCGAGAATCCGTACGTCGACCCTGAGGCGGCTCAAGGCATAGTTGGGAACGCGGACTTTGTCAAACTCGGAAACGATGCCCAGCGCCGAGCCTACACGCTTCTGACGAACCGAGACAACGTCCTTCCTATCAAAGACGCCACTGCAGCCAGATTTTATGTCGAGGGCTTCAACACAACATACCTAGAGGCCAGAAACCTAACTGTAGTATCTACTCCTGAAGAAGCGGACTACGCCCTATTGAGGTACAACGCCCCATTCGAACCGCGACCTGGGGGTTTCGAGTCGAGGTACCATGCCGGCTCCCTCGCCTTTAATTCCACGGAGCAGCAACGGCAAGAAGCCATCTACTCGGCCGTCCCCAGCATCGTGGATGTGAAGCTCGACCGTCCGGCTGTCATCCCTGAGATCGCAGAGCAGGCAGCCGCACTGTTTGGAAGTTATGGCAGTGGGCCAGAAGCATTTCTGGACGTTGTATTTGGCAACAGCCAACCGGAGGGTCAGCTTCCATTCGACCTTCCGAGGTCCATGGAAGCAGTCGAGGCAGCTTTCGAAGATGTTCCCTTCGACACGGAAGATCCGTTCTTCAAATTCGGACACGGACTTCGTTATTAATATTCGGGGGGCAAGGCGCAAGTATTATGCAGATGATCTTGTAACTAGCAGTAATACGTATTGATGCAAATGACGATTAAACATTTAAGACAAAATGAGGCTGTCTGGCCTTCGGCCTTTAGCCTTCATTCGTCAGGGCCTGAAGCATCTGCTGCCCTGTTGTATATACAGTTAGTTGTATATGGCGACCTTGGTGCGCGTGAGGCAGGACAACCTGTAGCCGAGCAAAGTCATTCAATTTCGCGTCGAACACCACGTGAAAGATGCCAGTTAGGATTTCTCCTCCGGACGATGGTGATACAGGACGACTTTTAAGACATGTAAACCTGATCAGAGGATCGAAGCAGAGTGTCGGTCAACTGGGAAGGAAGGTACCTGATGTCAGTCATCCTGAAATATCCCTTGCAGCTGGTCAGGCTGGGACGAGATGCATATGAAAGCGGCGCAATACATCACTAGCGGCGATGATTTCACAATTTGTTCGTGTATGACGCGAGTAGACGGGGACAGCTCGTGCGAAACGTTACGGTCATAACGGAACCGGACAGCGACCGACATGTTTGCCAGTTTGTAGACGCGTCTTCCTTGATCTCAGTATCTTACAATACTCGTGTATTCCTTGGAGCGGCCTGGTATACCTGCGCATGGATGTTCCACACTGAAGGAAGCTTGAAATTTTGCGAATAGATCAACAAGCATCATTGAAATTAGGTTTAGAGACTACCAGACTCAAGAGGCGTGACTGGAGCTGGATGAAGCACTGGATGCTTTCTCGACCCCCAACTCATCGCCGTCCTCTAAATTCAACTGAACCACAAATGGCAGTCATTGTAGTACCAACCGATTGATTACAGAACATGCTTGAACAAAGGCGACTTGTCACCCATATCAAGCAGTTCGTCTTCGGTGTACCTCGCCCTTACCTCTGCCTCCGACATTCTCGCCTTGCGGGCATTCGTCCACTTGTATATCATCTCTAGCAGGAACGACACCAACAACCCAGTCGCACCAAATGACAGGCCCAGACCAAACCCAGTGTAGTATTGTGGGCTCTCCTTGTCAATGAACATGAAGCTTCCCACGATGCCGCCACAATTGCCTGCCGCATTCATGAGCGCCACGCCAATATTCCGCCGCGTCGCGGGAGCGAGGTTATTGGCGTTCCAAGCAGCAGCAGCCGGCTGAATGGGATAGATTCCCGCGCAGACGAGGCAGACTGCAAAGTAAGCTGCACCCAGATTGGCCGACAGGGCACCGTGGAACGAAATGATGATGGCGTAGGCAATAACAAGCATCGACATGGGGATGGCAACGAACGGCATCCGCCAGTAGAAGTGGTCAGATAGGCGGGCGAATCCGATGGACGAAATAGCGCCAATAACGTACGGGGGCGCAGACATGAGCTGAGCGTTGGTCGTTGAGAAACCCATGACTTTGGTGATGGTAGGCATGGTGAATTTAGTACCTGGGGTTTTTCTTAGTATGACAACCTTCATCGCATTGGGAGTATTGAGTGTTTTCAATGGCTTACCGTAGGACGTCGCTGACTGGCAGAACAGGAACCAGGCCTGAAAGTACAGGCGCCAGTTCATCAGGACAATCTTGAGGTCCCTCATCTTGAAGCCAGACTCCTCGTGGAATTTTCCGCCCTGCTTGATGAACATCTGAAGCTCCAGGAATCGGATCTCGTCGGGTTCGAGCCACCGTGTGCCACGCTTAGGGGAGTCGATCAAGCAGAAGAAGCAGGCGACACCGAGGATGACTGTAATGATTCCTTCGACTGTGGTGTGGTCCATTGTAAGCCTTGGTTCCATTCTCCAGATGAGCCATGAAACAAACAAAAGGTGAATATTACGTACGGATAAAGATCCACCGCCACCCGCTGTATCCTCCGGTTCCATCCATCTTTGCGATACCGGCCGCAAGGAGGCCGGAGAATGCTCCGGATAATGCGCTAGCACAGTAGAAATAGGAGATGCGAGTGGCTAAATTCTTTGGCATGTACCAGTAGGAGCACAGATAAATCGCGCCGGCTGTTTCGTGCAGAAGTCAGTGGCGGCAGAACCAGAGGTCTTTTGTGAGGTTTGGAATTAATTGGTTGAGGGGGGTAGTAGTCGAACGAGATAGGATGGAAGCTTCACGTACGGAAGAAACCGGCCCTGTTTAGATTGCCCGGATGGTTAGTAATTGTACTCAAGACATTCAGACACAACTATACAAATACACTCACTCGAAGACGCCAAGCAGGATGCGTGTGGTCATAAGCCCACCATAATCTTTGACAACGCCAGTGAGAGTCATGATGACACCCCAGATTGTGATGAGAGTGCCCAGGTACCACGAAGGCCGGCCCCATTTCTTCAAAAGAATGTTGCTTGGCACCTCAAAGAGGACATAAGGTATAAAGAACACGGCCAGGATTGTGTTGTACTGCACTCCGGTCATGTTAAGCTCTTCCACCATGCCTTCGATTTTGGCGTTACCGATGTTGGCTCGGTCGATGTGCGCGATGAGATACAGGACTGCTAGCATTGGGACGAGCCGTATGTCGACCTTAGAGATTGCTTTGTCAATAACTTACTCGTCGCCGGGAGAAGCCTCGAGGGCCGGGGAGCAGTGGGCTCTTTGCTCACCTTGCGCAGGACTTTCTTCCTCTGTTCCTCGGAATAATTTCTGTAGAAGTCTGCATCGTCCGGCGAGAGTCCAAGGACCCTAAAGCCATCAATCTCGATCACTTGAGGGGCACCGTCGAGATTCTCAACATGGCCCAGGGCCTCCTCCTTTTCCAACGACGATCTAGGAGACATTGTGAAGACCGATCCGAGCGGCTCAAGGGAGGAACAAAATGGACACGACTTCGGGTTGGACCAAAAACAAGACCAAGGACTGCAGCAGTAAAGCAATGGGTATAACGATCATTTATTACTCTGGCCCACGCGGCTGGGTTCCGTGTGGGTACACGTTCAGCTCCGCAAAAAGTAGATAAGGGGATCCGGGGAAGTCTGGGGGAGGTGTCGAAGGAGCCTTGGCTTTTGCGGGGAACCTTGCCTTCTCCATCAACAGTCGAGATTCCCAGGCTTTGTTGGGCGGCACGATTATTACTTTGGCGACGTGGAACTCCACCGGGTCCGGGGTTTCGACTCGAGCCGGTTAGTTCAGCCCACACCTGCTGCTGTCAGGAGTGGAGGTGTTGAGCAGGAAAAGGGGTCTTGATGTGAGCATGACTGCAGATGGCGGCCAGAATGATGCCACTCTAATCGCGCGACGGATCTTTACACCCCGACCTTTTCCCTGAGCTGGTTGGAGGTGGTTGGAGCCGGTTGGCTCAAACCCCTCTCCCCGTCTGCAGATGTCCCGGTCCTGCTTTTCCGGCGTTCTTTTTCCGCCCCCGTTTTCCGGCGTTGCTTTTCCGTCATCTTCTACCCTACAGTAACGCGCCGTCGGCTAACCGTGTTGCTCTTGGCAGAGTCACCGAGCACGGATACATCCTCCGACGCAAGTGTTGGCACATGCCTTTAGTTGAGCTGTGTTTCGTATTCGAGGGTTGGATGCCAGAAGACCAACCACCTTGGCCCGTCAGCTCTGCATCAACATCAACAAGACGCCACAGAAGCAATGTCGCACGGAAGCGAAAGAGATGGCTCGGCGCCTGCCTTGTCAAGCAATACCTTGATAAAGGATATTGTTATTACTCCTGTTGCCTTCCACGACATGCCCCTCCTAAACAGCGTTGGTGTCCATGAGCCCTTTGCGTTGAGGAGTGTCGTTGAAGTCATCATTGGCAATGGTACATACGGCCTAGGGGAATCCTATGGAGACCTCGCCCATCTGGACCGGATGCGGGAAGCAGCCGTCAAGATCAAAGGCTTGGAGGTCCACAACACAAACGCTGTTTATCAAGCTGTCGTAGACTCGCTCGCGTCGGACAGCAGCACCGGCGGGGATGGCATGAGCGGGATGGTGACAGGGACGTCGACGGCCGCCAAGGTCTTCTCCCCCTTTGAAGTTGCCTGCCTCGATATCCAAGGCAAGCTTGCTGGTGTCCCCGTTTGTGACCTGCTCGGTGGGCGCGTGAGAGACCGCGTGCAATACTCTGCCTATCTCTTCTACAAGTGGAGTGGACATCCGGGCCAGCCAGATGATGAGTACGGCCCAGCTCTCGATCCCGCGGGGCTGATCAAACAAGCCCACAAGATTATCGACGAATATGGCTTCAAGGCTATCAAGCTAAAAGGCGGTGTGTTTCCACCGAAGGACGAGGTGGAGGCTATCAAAGCGCTCCACGCCGAGTTCCCTGATATGCCACTGCGTCTTGATCCCAACGCTGCATGGACAGTTGAGACGTCCAAGTGGGTTGCGAAAGAGTTGGACGGAATGCTAGAGTATCTCGAGGACCCGGCCCCCGAGATTGAGGGCATGGCTGCCGTGGCCAAGGAGGCAAATATGCCCCTTGCAACGAACATGGCCGTTGTCTCGTTTGCTCATCTCCCGCCGTCGATCGCCCAAGACGCAGTCCAAATCGTGTTGTCAGACCACCACTTCTGGGGCGGACTACGTCAGTCCAAGGCGCTGGCGAGTATATGTGCCACCTGGGGGATGCGGCTGTCGATGCATTCAAATAGTCACTTGGGTATATCCTTGGCAGCGAGTAAGTCGCTCCTTGAAACTACATGCACCCACTCCCGGACAATCACCTGCTATATGCTCTACCTGTTGCACGGCTTGCTTTCAGGACACGAAATAAGCGTAATGTGTCCAGATACACCGCACCTCCCTCTCCCACCCCCCCTTCTCCACAAAATTCTGGGCACTAACTTCGACTTCCATAGTGACACATCTGGCTTCTACAACACCGAATCTAGACTATGCATGCGATACGCACTGGCCGTGGAAACGCCGCGATGATGATGTCATAATTCCTGGAACGCTCAGGTGGGAGGATGGAGGTGTTCTCGTAACAACTACACCGGGCCTTGGAGTCGAACTTGACAGGGAGAGACTGGCAGCCTTGCACCAGCAGTATCTGAGTTGCGGGTTGAGGAAGAGAGATGACACAACTTATATGCAGAAATATCACCCGGACTTCTCGAGCAAACTTCCGCGGTGGTAGAGCACTTTCTCAAGTATTCTACATGTGAAGCCAAAACTACCTTTGGAATGTATACTTTTGAGAAGGGCTCAGTCATTATCCCGGAAGATCGTGGTTCGCATTTGGATAGAGCTATAGATGCCAAAAATTTAGACGCGCGGCTATGCTGCAATGCCATGTGCCTGCTCTTTCACATCGAGCGCAGTCGCAAAGGGGCTATAGAACGTTGGTGCGTCCCTTGTAACCACAGCCAGCCATTCAACCACGCGCACACTGAGGCGATCAATAGGCGACCAGTACCCAAACAGGTTTTGGGCTATTTTAATCTAGGGGCAACCAACTGCATGACCCCGCAAAGAGGCACGGGCAGCAAGCGAGTCCTGCTTGGTAGCCTGATTGTGGACCAGCTATTTTAAAAATACGGAGCAAGCCATCGAGAGGACAGCAGGAGTTCTGTATTCGTTTGTTTGCGCAGCCCAGGAGCTCGGAGTGAGTGAGTGCAATACTGCACTGGTCGCCGAAATGGACTCCCATATCCCTCAACTGCTAGAAGGTAAGCACATGATGAAGACTCTGCAGCAATACACCAGGACTTATTCCTAGCATCAAAAAGACGGCTGGGTGCTGACACAGTTACAGTCATTCCAGATGTCTGCGACATCCTCGACATCAGCTTGCACACGCAATCACCATGGGCAAAGGCCTACCGAGTCACAGCAAGGCAGCTCGATGGGACCGACGGGTCCTATTTCATGAAAGTTTCCGAAGGGCATCATGGTCACGAAGCACTGAGGGGCGAGTTCGAGGCTACAAAGCAAATGTTCGCGATCGCTCCCGACTTCTGCCCGAACCCGATCGCACGAGGCACATTCGATTCTGATCCTGGCCTCCATTTCTATATCTGCAAGTTCTATGAAATGTCCGAGGGCGTGCCGGAGCCAAAGTCGTTCTGCGAGAAAGTGGCAAGATTACACTCGGCCCACATCTCTCCTGAAGGGAAGTTTGGGTTTCACGTCACCACTTATAACGGAAACTTGCCACAGAATAATGCTTGGTCCAGCAGCTGGAAAGACTGTTTTATAAATGGACTGAAGCATGTCTTCAAGGTGTACAGGGAGAGAGCTGGTCCACAACCGGCGCTCGAGGCAATGCTTCCTGATTTCTACGATAAAGTCATCCCAAGGCTCCTGAGGCCATCGGAGTCTGGCGGCAGGACACTGCAGCCATCCTTCGTACATGGTGATCTATGGTGCGGCAATGCTGCAATCATCGATGAGGATACCGAGGACGGTATAGCGTTTGATCCAGCCAGCTTCTGGGCGCACAATGAATGTGGGCATGGCCTCGAAACGCGTTTGTCTTGTGTCAGGCCGTGAATCGCTAAGTTCAGGAACAGATGAGTTGGGAAACTGGCGTCCTGAACGCAACATGTTCTCACAGCGCTACTTTGAAGCTTACCATACCCATATCCCAAAAAGTGCACCCGAGGAGGACTACGATGACAGAAACGCAATATACAGTTTGTATGTGTGTTCAACTTGCTCCTGCTACTGATGAACATATACGAATAAACTGACTCAACGGGCTTCATGGAAAGGCGTTTCAATGCCAATGGTGCAACGATTTTCCCGACAGAACGGAGTGTTTTCAAATGTAAGTATAGCACACTTGCGTCGGGATTACAGTACTAAGACACAGTCTCTGAAAGGGTTCTGGATGACATGCGGAGATTAATCGACAAGTACTCGGGCGGTTTCGAGATGTATAAAGAAAGTGATTGAGAACAATTCCAGAGGTCAATCAAGGGTGGTTAGGTATGATATAACCGGTACTTGTTATTCAAGAGCTGCTAGCCGGCATTGTGAACTCCAGGCAGGAGCAATTATGAAATTCGTGACTGCGTAGTAAAACTCTATTCTAGAACAAAGCTAGCTTCTCAGTGTTTTTTATTTTTTATTTTTCTTATTTTGGTGAGTCGGAGTGGGCTCATGACAATGAAGTCGTTCGCTTTGCTCGCTATGAACCGCATGTTGTGCCTCTACATACACAGGACACTTGCTTCTCATACCATTACTTTGACAGGAAGGTCACGTGGCCGGGGAAATTTCTCGTTCATCACCCCGCTTTCCCCAATTACACCTTTTTTCCTCGGACGTACACATGGTGCCCAAGACTCGAAAGGGGCCCTTGAACCACGATACTCGTTCCCAGCCACCAGCCCACAATGTCTCGATAGACGACACCAGGGACCCAAGCTTCAGGCATGATGGTGCTCCCAAAGTCCTTTTCACTGAACACGGGACATTAGATACGAAAACGGGGATTCGCACGTATGAAATCGGGGGGTATACGGGTATATCTTAGGTCCTGTATACAAATAACACCTATAGCTTAAATTACCTCGCCTTAAGCTAGCTAGCTTTTTCTTAACTTATTTTTAGCTTCCTAGGCTAGTAATTAAGTTAAGAAAGGGCCGGATAGGGCGAGGGTGAACGGTATTAGTAAGCACCACTAAGCACCACTTAAAGCCCAACCCGATACTCTTTATATATTACTAAAGTAAGTGAGATGCTTTAAAGTACTTAGGTATATTTAGAAATAATTGGAAAATAGAGGAGTATTTTTAGGTATTGTTTATATATAGGACCTAAGATGTACCCGTGTACCCCCCGATTTTGTACGTGCAAATCCCCGTTTTCTTAGATACCTTCGGTGGGCCTAGGTACATTTCAGGCCATTGCGGGGAATCATTACGTCGCAGATGTTGTCTCTAAAGCACTGGCCGCGGGATATGGGCATCTTGACACGGCTTTTCAATATGGAACTGAAAAGCACATTGGAGAGGCTATACGAGAAAGCGGCTGTCCTAGGGAAGAGATCTTCATTACCTCAAAGCTGTACGTGACCCTTCCACGCTTCTTACTCAGGAAGTAACCGAGACAACAACAACAGATGGAATACCTGGCACAAACCTGAAGATGTGGAAAAAGCCATGGATAGGAGCTTAGAGGCCCTTGGCGTCGATTACAGTAAGCATGACCTCTCTTCTCAAGGGAATAGTGATTTGATCTGTGACTCAGTTGATTTATACTTGATGCATTGTGAGTTTATATCCAATATCGAAACCCATGAGCTAATGGATGTATCGCGCTAATACGACCGACCCACCAGTCCCTCACGCCTACCAGGTTGACTCCGAGCACAACGCGTTGCGGCACACGGACGGTAGTGGCAGGCCAATAGTAGATATCGACTTGTCTCGAAACTACCAAGCTACATGGGCGGCAATGGAAGGCCTGGTTCACAAGGGCAAAGCTCGTGCAATCGGGCTAGCGAACTTCAGCATTACCAAGCTCAAACGCATCTTGTCAACATGCCAGATCCTGCCAGCAGTGAACCAAGTTGAGCTACACCCACTGCTCCCACAGCATGAGCTGGTCAAATTCTGCCACGGCCATGACATTCTTGTCATGGCCCATCAGCCTCTGGGTGGTGAGCCAGTAAACAACGGTCGTGAGGGACATGACACCGCTTCGTCACCTCTGAACAATCCGGCGATCAAAGAGGTTGCTAGGCACTGCGGTATGACTCCCTCCCAAGTCTGCCTGTCCTGGGCTGTACAGCGTGGCATACCGGTTGTGCCCAAGACAGTGAGCCTGTCGCGCATGATCGAGAACAGCACAATCACGAGACTCCCCGATGAAATGTTTGAACGAGTGGAAAAGGTGCGTAGCGAAGCCGGGCAAGTACGTTTTATGACTGTTAAGGCCAAGGTCGGGTTCGACATATTCGACGAGACAGTGGATGAGCCGGTGTGGTAACAGGACGCAGAATACGGACCCCTGCGATGCTCGGTCAGAAGTACGACACAATAGATCACAAGTTCGTCATTAATTCAAGACACGTCGTCGTTTCCCAGGGCCACGAGGATCATGATCCTCAATTGTGAAAATTTGAATTATCTACTTCCTCTTCCGTCCCGTCCATGTTACAGAAGCATCTTTGCCAGACCCTGCGTGGCAGCTAGGACAACGCCCTCAGTCACCTTCTCCGGCATGCTCATAAATGGCGAATGAGAGCTGTTCATAGTGTAAGAGACATAGCCACTTGGGAACTGAGCCGCCATAGATTGCTGAGTAGCGAGCGGTATGGCTTGGTCCTGCTCGGTGAAGAAAAAGCCGACCTCGACACCTTGATTCCAGGGCTCGTACGTGTTGTCGTCAGAGAAGATACGGGCAGGTTCGGGCTCGAGAGCAGCGACAGCTTGCTCGACAAGGGTCTGGTTCGCCACATCAGCGTAAAAGACCTGACTTGCGTTGATGGGGCTGATGAAATCGCCCTGCAGTATCATTCCGAAGTCAGCTCATCTGGGGTTCTCAGGGTAAGGAAATGCAATTCTTGGAGGCACTCACTGTGGAGTCAGGCTGCATCCACGGGAGGTACTCGCCGCCGAGGGCATCGAGGAGACTGGTCTGAGCGGGCGCCGCGAAAGCAGTCATGTAGACCAACATGATAACGCCGTTCGCAGACCCGGCGGCCGATCGGTCTTTATAGCCAAATCCTTCGACGGCGACAGATGCGACCACGCCGCCGTAGCTGTGGCACACCATGACGACATTCTTTCCGGCATCCGTGAGCGTTGCCAACTCGGCCGAAAGAGCAGCAGCATCCTCAGTCACGCCAACGGAGGCGTTGGTATTGCCAACGGAAGGCAGCGCCACGGCCTCTGTGGGGTAGCCAAGGGCCTCGAGCTGAGAGCGGACTGTGTCGAAAGCAAAGGTCCCGTGCCACGCGCCGGGAGTGAAGACAACGGTTGGCAGAATATCACGCTTAGGCGACGGTGCGGCAAGACCGACCGTGGCCATGACGGCGACGGCGAGGTTGGCGAAACGCATGTCGGCTGAGCTTGTGCGGTAGACACAAGGGAAGGGTGACGAGGCTGGGAGCTCTCACGCTGAAGGCGATGAACTGGTCGACGGTAGCTGGGCGCGAAACTTCTGACACAGGGCTGTAGGACACATCCGGAAGAGAGACAAGCACGTCTCAGGGGATATTCTTTCCATGATATACTGCAGGCTGTAGGTTCGGCAAAGAGCCGATCCTGAATCTTGGATCGCATCCGACCTGATAGCGAGCTATAACTTGGCAGGTCCACTATAGGGTGCTTTGATCAATATTCAACGGATGAGGAACTGACCTCCGAGGCTGAGCGGGAACACACCCCTGCCTGCAGGCGTCGGAGACAGGAGAGCCCACACGGCCAGTCTCCTGTCCGGACCGACTCACGTCAGCGATGCAAAGAGGACTGCACCGACACATCCGTGGACGACGAAAGAGACTGGATATGTCAGCCCGGTGACTCGCACGGGCAACAACTAGCCAAGACGTCAGATATAGGGCGCGTCTGCGGGGATCATAAGCGAGTCCGGATGATCAACATGACGACCCATGTCAACGTCTGGATGGAACGGCTGGTCCCTGCAGGCTGATGGGCGCGTCGGAACGGGCCTCGCCACGAGTCATATCGATTGTCGCACATCGGATGATGGTGTCATGGCTGTACATATGGCCACGCACTGCTTCACACTAACGGGTTCCAGCCATTAATTTCAAGCTTTTGGGACTGCCGGGGATTACATCGGCGAGCTGCCTCAAACCACGTGGGCTTCGACCCGCCCCGGGCAATAGTGTTGGTCGGTGCGGGACACTTGTGGTTCTATTGCAGCCTCGAAGCTTTTCTGCGGTGGATCTCGGGTCTCGCGGCGACCAGCCGAAGCCGAGTGAGGTGTACGGTGCTTGAAAAATTGTCCGTAACACTGCCTATGTCGACAAATTGCGTCTTTTGAGAACTCGTCTGTCTTTTGTTCTCATCTCCCGAAGTCGTCCCCGGCCCACGTACAACTCGGAAGAGACGTCGGGACACTGCCTGGTTGATCCTTCAGCCAGCCCCACTCTCCACCGTCCAAAGCTGTGAACCATGCTGCCAATGAGATTCAACAGGCCAGGGAACGTTGTTCTGTGGGTGTTGAAACCTTCACCCACGCCCTTCACTTACGCCCTTTTGATTACAAAATTGGTCGCGGATCTTGTTTACCGGACAGTGTAAGGCACCACGATATCTTGGAGGGCCGAGAGTTGCCGTGATGGAATGCGTTGTTGACATTCGTGCCGACGTGGATAAAACATTTGCCAGCATACGGTGAGCCCAGTTCCAATTCACTGAACCAACCTGCTACATAGCATTTTTTTTGTTGCCCGGTGTGGTACGTTGTTTTGATGGATTCCATAGGTAAGCCTTTTTTTTTTTTTTTTTTTTTTTTTTTTTTTTTTGCCCTTCTTCTTCTTTTCCCCCCTTTCTTCTCCGCCGGGTGGCTCTAAAGGCCGTGAGTATCTTGTTGCTTCAGAAACTTTTCTCTCAGGACTTGATTGCCTTTTCTGTTAAATCTTTTGCATCCATGTCTCGTCTCCTCTTACTCAGATATCCCCTCCTAGCCCTTCTATCCTTGGATTCTGTCTACCGCGCTGGACCGCCCCTTCCCCCTTGGTGTGGGCAAGGGTCTAGCTGAACGTAGTACTTGATTATTTTTTGGTGCCTGTTTCCAATACAAGGCTATAGAGAGGCATTCAAAAGGCGGTGCGTTCAAAGCCAACGCCTTTCTAAGTCGTCTATCTCTGCAGGGCCGCTGTGCGCAGACAAGACTCGCAATTGAGTACGTCAGTGATAGCAGTTGAACATTCGTGGGTTCCATTTCCGAGATTGTGGCAATCGAGAGTCACTGGGTCTTATATACAAGAGATACCCATCAATCCAATCGTTGCTGAAGGCCCATAACCGGCGGGGAGCTGGGCACATGTGCATCCAGAATGTATCACTGCTACTGGAAGAAAGATAAAGGAAAGAAAAAAGGGCTGCATTCAAAGCTCTAAGTACTCCACAGGGGGAGGGTGGGTGGCCAGAAAGACCACTGCCAGTGGATGTCACTGCTCCCTCTCCCAAACAAACGCATCAACAAGATACACAAGCTACCAGTTCCCCAGCTAAATAGAAAGGCTCATTTGGAATTCCCAGCAAAGCCGCGTGTACCTGAGTGCGTGTGTGTGTAGGTGGTTGGGCCCCAGTGACTGCTGGCATTCACTGAGGCAGGGTCTGGGCCCCACACCCCTTCAGGCTTAAAGTCCCTCCACGACAATTTCTACTAAACCTCTTCCTTAGATGGAAGGTAGCGCCGCCTTACTTTAACTTGACGTATTGAGGACAGCTGCCTTTTCTCTGTATCCCCTCTCGCGACAGTAGCAAACTCAACCCTTGATATACTTTCTCAGATCAGGTGCGACTACTGTTCGTCGTTCATGGCTGTGATAGATCACCTGGGGAAGGCGTTTTTTATGGGGAGGCCACAGACCACAGCCATTCGTCCTCGTCCTCGTCACCAGCCTGGGCTGCTGAGCAGTACCGCGCACACCAGCGTCACCGACGATACCGATAGCGAACCTAAATTGACTTCACGTATTGAGTGGGAGGCGGGGGCGCACTCGCGGATTAGCATGTGGGCCGCTCGAGCTCGAGCGCTATCTTTCCAGTCTTCATATCTCGATGCTTGGTAGCCGTACATCATATACTACTATGCCCAATTGTCTGCCCTTAGGCATCAAGAGTCGAAGTCTTGCCTTGGAACATGCCTCAGCTACCGCACCAGACACGCGCGGCCGTCGGCCCCGGCCTCTGCCTGACCTGCAAGGTCATACTAATGCCGCTGAACTTACTGCTGTTCGCCAACCTATAGCAGTCACACGCCGTAGTAGAGCAGGGGCAAAGTAATATTGCTGCTCTTTGTCTTAATTAAGTTGGCTATCATCGATTTCACGTCTCTTTCTACATACACACACACATACACACACACATATATATGCGGGAACGGCAAGGGCGTCTTCTAGAAGAGCTGTCTTACGGGAGTTTAGCAGTTCAGAGTTGTGTTGATCCGAGAAACTAGATAGGAGTTCAGAATTTCTGCAGGCAATTTACAGATAGCGAAACAGCCTTCGATATTCCTAGGCATGAGTGATCGAAATTTGATATGATGAGGCCAGCCACGATTAATACTAATAGTCCTCTCCCGTACTTGCGTACCTCGGTATCTTATCTCAAGGTGAAAGCAAGGGTCGCCTATTCCAATAGTGATTGTGAACTGTTATTGTAATTATGTTTTGACACATCAGCTGCGCCTACGGGCAGTCGGTGGAAATGAAGCCTAGACAAGGCTGGTGGGAAGTAGGCGGTTGTTGAGTTACCACACGAGGATTCTTTGCAGTATTGCCTCACGCGCATAACGAAATTGGCTACTTCGAATTGGATTCGAGTAGTTGACACGATTTCCATTTTTCCCCTTCAATGGACGGCATATTGGTGGCTTGATTCCATTCTCCTTCGCTCCTGGCCGTCACACTGCCTCACACTGTGGAAATCTCACCATGCATCAAGAGTCTGAAATTCACCTGTGCAATGCTACCTGCTGCATCATCCTGTGCCATGCGATAGCGGCAATGAAGAGAGTAACATTCTTGTTTTTCCTTTGGGTCGTTATGCTCTCGTGAACCTTATGTTGATGTTCTCAACCGAGCCTGGATAGCACGAGTGATGATTTCGCTCATTGTCCGCAAGTATATTGTTCCGGAATCACTGTAATACCGTGGGTAGTACTTTATGCCTAATTTGGAACAATCTCCATTCCTGCTTGGTTCTGCAGTGCTGCAAGCACACTGGTCCGCCACTGGATCGGGTTGGGAGCGGCGCAGACATGTTGAGAAGCCTGGTGCCGTCGGTTAAAAGTTTAAATACCAACAGGGTATGTCCCGGTGCTGTCAGTGAGGATAGCTAGGTATTAGGCTCTTAATGCCGTTAAACTTCTACAAGCACAGCGGACGAGATGATATCGGACTCTATATATATCCACATAATCGATCTAGAATGTCGGCTCCCATGGCGACATGCAACCGAAAGGCCATGAGGAATTGACCCCCGCCAAAACCTAGTGAGAAACCTTGGAAGCCATGTTTGACTGTGGAGCCTGGGATTCATGCTGCAGTTGGGGGAATTCTGATTTCTAGGGCCCAGTACGGTCGAGCCTGGGGCAAGAATTCAGGGTGAGGAGGAATCTGCCGGTTGGTAGGGTTGCAGTGTGGTTGCTGACGGACACAATCAGCCTGAGTAGGCGGTGGCGATCCTCGCAAAGGATAACCTGTAAAATGGGCAAGAATAGCGAGCCAGACCACAGGCCTTGAAACACTGCACGGGGCAAATGGATCGCCTCCCGCCAGCGTTTGGTTTACTCTCTGTCCCCCACCCCCACCGGGCCAGACGGCCACAGCCTCTTTCTTGAATGATAAATGCTGCTGACCAAGGTCTCGCTTGCCACAGGCCGTGGTGTCGCTTATTATCAAGGAACACAAACCCGTGGAGCAAACAACGCGGTGCTCGGACAGCACCTAGACAGCGACGGCGTTCCCCCACGTGGTTTGGCCCGACGCTACTGTACCGATTCCGCGGGCAGTTCCGGACGGCGGGGAGAAGACGAAAGAGACCGTCGGCATCAACCTGCGCAAGGCAGTGGGCCGGCCGACTCATAAGCTTAAAGGAAGCCGCCAGCCCGCCCCATGGGGCTCGACGGCATCACACACACTCCTTCACTCCGGGGAAGCTCCACCGTTCCGGGCCAAATAGGAAGGAAACGGGCGAGGGCAGGGGGCCTGCAGCGGTGCCCGTCGAGGCTAGTCCTGTCCCCCCGTTGTGTTTCGGACACGTCTGCAACGACTCGCGAGGGCAAAGCAAGCAGGGCTTGGCTTGCCATGCTAGCGTTTGGCTCGAGCTCTCTGGGTGAACGCTGCTACCGTAGTGCCGTTGTGTGTAGGGACTAGTATGTACATACGGTCGCTAGCAACGCCGTGGCAGAGACGGAGTACTGTGCAGTCTAGGCGTATACGAAAAAAGAGCCCTTTGGGATCTCCATGCCTGCGGGGTTAATTGGTTCCCCGGGCCCCGGCCCACTCTCTGCCCAGCGAAGACATTTCACCGCCGGCGATTGGATGTTCGCCCTGCCCTGTCTGCGAGTCCCATCCTGCTTTAATGCTTCATTCAATCAATATTCCTCGTCCCAGCCCTGAAGTCAGCCTCCTTACCAACCCAACCCCCTTCCCCTGCCAGAACAGTAAACCGCCAATAATGCCCAGTGAGAAGCGATCTCAAACTCATGACGCAGAGGGCCGTGAGACTCAACAACGTTCCCGGAAGAGAGAGAGATACACGCGAATCGCATGGTTGGTCCTACTCTGCATACACAGACGACCCGTGCCATGCTCCCGAGCAGGGCATGCGAGACGTCTTGACTAAACTGCAGGCTAACTCTCCCTCCGAAGCGAGTCCTGCAAGACGAGGAAGGTCAAGTGCAGCGGCAGCCTGCCCTGTAGCCGATGTGTGGAGCTCAACGCCAATTGCAAATATAACGATTATGTTCCTCAGCCCGACACCGCGTACGATGAGGCTCTATTCCATACAACCGCCCCGCCCCCCTTCTCATCCTCTGGCCCTGTGTCTTGATCCCCATGACCGTAAGCACTAGGGCTCGGAATTGCTGACAATGTGCGGCACCTCTCAGGCGCGCAAATGCGGCACCCCGGAAGGACTGCACGGCGGCAGATCTGTCTGGCGCCACTCAGCAAGACCTCGGCCAGCTCCTCGCCAGCATGAGAAAGATCTGCGACGACATCCAGTCCTCCACCAAGCGCTTCGGCAGCCCTGCCCACTTTAGATCCTCGCTGAGGCGCCGCCGGAGCGAGACGGCCGGCGTTAACCCTGCGAGCAGCTCCGAACCCATCACCTTTGTCGACTCCCTGGACCAGGCCAGACGGATCCTAGAGCAACGAGGCATCATCACGGTCCCGGCGACCGCCACCGGCCAGGCCGATGTGGACCAGTTGGCCCCGGCAGAACCCACCTTGCCAGACGAGAACCCGTCCACCGCGCTCGAAGTTGCCCGGCCTGTGCTCGAGTTGGGCCACGAGAATGCGCTGGCTCACCTCGCCGCCTTTCGCGATCACGTTTTTCCATTATACCCCTGTATCGACCTGACACTCGCAAAGGACAACATCGATTCGCTCTTCAGGACCTCGCTGCTCTCGTTTGCCGGCGGCGCCCAGGACTTGGGTGTGGACTTGATCGACATCGAGGCCACAAAGGCGGTCCTGGCCATCGGCATGCTCATCAAGGGTAACGCGGACGGCCCCTTGAGCTCCTCTCTGGAGACTCATCTCATCTGGAACGCCGACAACACCATCAGGCGAGACCAAGCCCAGATCGAGGACGTAATCATGGGTGCCCTGCTGGTGAGTGCTTCCTCTCCAGGGTGTCACTGTTTGCGGGTTTGGGTGTGTGAGGCTTATAAGTAAGAATGTGCGCAGACAATCTACTTTATCCTGCGACAAGAGGTACGGAAGGCGTGGCGAGTGGCCGGTATCATGGTCCAGTCCGCTTTTGAGGTCGGGCTTCATAAAGAGAGATATTACCGGCACAGTGGCGCCACAAACGAGCGCTCGCAGTTCCTCAAGTCTTTGGTGGCTTGCGTTGTCGATCTCGACAAACGATGCAGCTTCATGGTGAACTTGCCTTATCACCTCCACGATAGGGAAATAGACGACAGCGTTTTGGAACTGGTACGACGTCCTTTTCTATCTATCCACTTTGAAATGCCCAACTCAGCGAGCTTCATTTGCCTGGGGACAATTCAGCTGACCGCAGGTAATAACAGCACGGGCGCCATCCGCTCCTGTCGGCGATGATCAATTTGAATATCATCCAGGCAGAGCTGTTTGAGCTCATCAGCACGTCCAAGGCCGAGAGCGGTGGCTACAAGTCAAAAGAGATCAACGATCGTATGGACTACCTGGACCACCGCATCCAGAAGCTGGCCGAGGAAACATCACGCGTCGACCTTTTCCCTCCAGATTCCCCCGTGATCCCTCCGCCTGCCGAGCGCATCATCTTCGAATCCTTCTTCCAGATGCGCACAACATATCTGAGGATGTTGGCGCATTTCAGATCTCTCAGCTCCTGTAAGGCGCTTGCTTGCCGGCCACAGTCCGCAGAGGCCACTATTGCCCTTCCCAAGGCTCTCGTCGCCCTGTATGGAAAGGTTACCAACGCCGCAGGACCGCAGGGCTTGAGCCGCCTCGAAGGCCCTCTAGCAGACAGGTACATTATGGGGTCGGCGTCGTGTATGTTCCTCGCAGCCTCTTGTAACCCTAATGCGTACGGGCCCATCTGCCGCAGCGCGTTCCACGCAGCAATCGACTTCCTCGTCGCCTCTCCCTACACGGGGTCCGGGTCGAAACCAAGACTCTGGTGTTCACTGGACGAAATGCGCAGGCTTGGCGAGACGATCCAGATGCCGACGCCGGACAAGCCCACGCCACCCAACGCCGTCGCCACGGACGCGTCTTCAGAGTCGACCGCAGTCGAACTCCTGGACATGCATCCGCAAGGCGTGGAAGATGATATCTTCGGCACATTTGACGCCACAGAAGACAACTACATGGCAATTCTTGGCATGGTCACCACGCAGCTTGATTATTTGTCTAACCCCATATAGTGGCGGTTTCGTCTTTGCCGTGCGATGCCAGGTTCCGAGGTTCAGCGAGGTTCAGCACAAAAACAAGGCCCGCTCCGGAGACAGGTTAGAGGTGCGCCTTAAGGAACTCGAATCCTCTCTCCACAACGGCGAATGTCTCGTCTCCCGGCCGGGCCTTGGCGTCAAACCCATGGGGCGCCCCATCGACAAGGGTCAATTTCGTATCGACCCCGTTGGCATGCAGCTCGTCGTGTGCGCGCTGTGACAGTTTCCAGTCCACGAGTGTATCTGCGGTGCCGTGAATAAAATATGTGGGCGGGAAGTTCTTTCCCAACTTGGCGAACAAAGTTGCAGGGTCGACACGGTTATAGTTACCATCGGCCACGACGGTCGAAAACAGTTTGCCTTCCTTGACAAGATTGAACATCCACGCGATCCTTGGGTTGGAGAAGTCTGGGCCAGTGGCTGTCATTGGGGACGGGCCGCTGCTCGGAGGAGGAACTTGTTGGTTAATTTGATCGAGGAATGCCTTGTCAAAAGGAGGGATCTCTGCAAAGGCGGCACTAGGGGTGTGGAACGATGCATCCTGCAGATACTTCATCCCGAAAACGTCCAATATGGCTCGAGGAGGTTTGGGGGATCCAGCCTGCGCAGTGTGGGTTTCGAGTCAGCACACTACATCGTGTCTTATGAAGTTGGATATTGACCAAGGGAACTCTCTGTATGCTGATTCCCCGGAACGTACCGTTAGAAGAGCCAGGAGGCCACCCGCTGAATGGCCTAGCACCGCGATCCTGGAGCCATCGACACGCACACCGGCATCTTTGTGCAGCAGACCTGGCAAGGCGCTCTGGGCCCAGCCATACGCGTCCAGCGCATCCGTAACTGGCCCCTCGAACACTGTAATTGTGGGGCAGAGTCGGTAATTTGCTGAGACGACCACGAAGCCCAGGCTTAGCAGTTTGTCAACATAGTTCTGGGAAAGAAGCCCTTTTGACCCGACCGTGAAGTTTCCGCCGTGGAAGTACAGTGCTGCAAACAAGCTGGTGTCAATCACATCGCTGTCAGTAAAGGCGTAGCTATTACCCACGAACCTATAGGATACGCGGTGGTTGAGTCTCCCTCGGGATAAAAGACATCAGCGGCGATGCCCTCACTCCCCTCGCCTTTGAAAATGTATTCTTTCCGCGCCATCTTTCTAGCAGGCCAAGAGTGGTGTTTTGATGATGTTCTGAGTGGATGTGCGCTGAGGAACAATGGCCGCCATACATTCGTTGTGGTGTACGTCTGCCTGACTACATATATTTCAGGTTCTGTGCGACTTGGTGTGCTATCCCGGGAACTTTCCGCCCGGGGATGTGAGGTGTGCACCACGAGTCGGTGACAACCGCGGAACCGGCGAACCCCCAAAGCTTCCGTTCCGCAACGGCGCGCCATATTTTCGCAGCTAGCAGTGCAGGTGGATCCCGGCAATTTAGGCAGGGTCTCCTTGCCAAGTCATGCTGTACCATTCTCAGTGTGTACCCAAGCTAACAATTGTGTCACGTAGACAGTATGGCCAACGTGGTAAATAAGGACAAGGACTGTGCGACCATTTCGCAGGCGAGAGAAGCTAGCAGCTGTATAAGAAAATAAATTGCTAGGGATCTTATTGAACCATATTTGTGCATTGGCCTTGGTCGAAACACTTACCAGGTCGTAATTTTGCCAAACCGCGCCAATGCCTGGCATCCCGCCCCAAACCCGCCTCTGCTTCAGTGCCAAGTACCACAAAAGGACAGAGTTTGAAGCCCAAGCATAGCTAAATCTTCCCCGGGATATCACAAATACACGCGTCACAGCCAGCAGCACAACAAATCTCGAGCCTGGTTTTACTTCGAGCTCTCCCTGCACTGTCTTTAGCCAAAATATAGGGACCAATTTTGTGTACTCCGTCCGTTGGCATCGTGATTTTACGTTGTCGAGTTGATGTTGGCCCGCATTGCTCTGAGAATACGTCGTCGAATGCTTCTCTCCCAGTGTGGGAGTCTTGAGCTTGGATCTGGACTGAACAAAAATTATCTGTTGCTGATCTGTTGCTGGCTTCAAAGCCTCAGTGCATCTGGTCTACCATGTAATTATTTGGTGGCAAGTACGCTATGCCAAGGAGCTCGACTTTCGGTGGACGGGTTGTTACCTACAAGAGCTAACATTTGACGCCAGTTTCCACCTCTGAGGAAAGGTAGAGAATCTGTGACCCAAATGGTTATCGCCAATCGTCGCTCAAATTTGCTTCACTTTCCATCCTTTCATTTTCAGTCCGTCACTCATTATCTTCGGTTCAATAATGGACGCTGGTGTGGATTTGCAATCGAAAAGTCCGCATGGAAAGTTACCAGTCTTCTCCGTTGTTGTTCGAGGATTAGATTGCTCCGTCGGCAGCAAAGTCTGTCACGGAGATCCGCAGTTCCCACTAGGGTGCCAGTGGGCCGCATTTGAGACCGCAGAGATAGCATAGCTTAAGACTCGGATGTTTAGGTGTACAACGAGTCGACTCCAGGTTTTTGATGACGGTCCAAGGCTGACTGCTCATGCACGACAGCACCTGTCAGTGTGTCACAGATGAGACATTCGAGTATCATATCTGGCTGTCGGGCGCTGGGATTGTGAGTTTCAACTTCTTCCGCGGAGAATCCCTCAGCTCCGGTGGCGTCCCTGTGGGAACCTCGATACAATGACTTCCGGTGACCGAGCGTCTGTTGTTCCGCTGCGTCTATGTAGGAACATATCATTATCCTGCATTACACGGGAAAAGGCGAGGCATTCCGAGACCCGGCCATCTTCAAGCAGAGGCCTCAACTCGCAACGGGTGGAATAGGCCACCCAAGCCACCATGGCGGATACAAAACAAATGTTTGACTCTCACCTCTCTCCCTTCCGACCCCTTCCTAAGGGGCAAGCACTCATATTACGGGTGGCCCACTTGTCGCATGGTTCAATTACCCTGGAAGGTGTTTTAGTTCACGGCAACGAGTCTATATAGCCTGTGACTGCTCCGACACTGACCTCGGCGGTGCGTGGGCTGAGTCTTTCTGGATTGTAGGGAAATGTACGAGCTCTTAGAGATGCGAGTATAACGGACAAGTTCCCAGATATCGCAGGCACTTTGTATCGTATCATGCCACTGCACATCAAGCCTTCCCACATCAAATTTGGCGGGAAGGTCGTCTTCTGCTGTTCCCCGCCCGATACGACGTCTTAACTCCCTCTCACTACAAGTAAAGAGAAGGGGTAATCATGGTCGCGCTCCCTGAATAGTTGGCTAGAGGGTCTACTGGCTTGCACCTGAAACGCACTGATCAGGACTTATTTCCCCACTAATGTATCACAAGAGTCGTCACGGGTTTGGATTCTTGATGCAGACGGAAATGAAGAAAACGAATTAAAATTTTGGGGTCGTACGAAGTGAGTACGCATTGCGTACTCACCGACGACGATCGTGCAGTCGTTGCAGCGAGGCCTCAGTGCGAGCAATTTCCTGCAGCCTGTGCTCCCAATTCCGTGTGTCATGCTTTGATTCATGGCATTCTCTTATCTTTCATTGTTATGAATTTCTGAAGCCGGAGTTTGCACAAGAGGACATGATATTTCTTGGGGACGAACGCCTCGAGGTACCCTCTCTGTTGCGAGACTGAGCTCGGATTGGTTCCGATCCTTGGCCAAGTAGTGGCAGAGACAATTAACAGCTAAACAAGGAACACATCATAGGCCACCATCAGAGGAGTCATGACGAAACCTTTGGCTCGTGAGACACAAATGAAGGTGCCTCACAAGAGTTTAAGTGCTTTCCATGCAGCTCTCTCTGGAGGTTGCCAGGGAATTAAATGAGCAGTAAACGCACAATTCCCAGGATACCTTGCTTTTAAGCGGCTATTTTCTCTGAAGTACTCAGATCATTCTCACCCGAAGACTCAGACTCGACTGGCGCGTCTACATGCATGGTGAATTCTTCCCGCGGGTTGGCCAAGAATAAACAGGCTAGGTGCACAAAGTCAGTCTGTGAACGATAGACAAGAAGATGTTGGAGGTCATGGGGCTGACAGGAAATATTTATGACTTACATGAGAGAGCCAAGACGGACAGCACCAGGGGCATGATCCACATGATGCGAAAAGACGAGACATAGGCTGCTTGTAGTGCATGAACGCCAGCCTGGATGATATCTGGCGTGACACCGGGTACTCCGGCAAGAGCAGCCTGGTCGTTTGCACTCAATGCTTCGATGAATCGGCCAAGGACATCTGGAGAGAGGCCAAGGGGCAAAACGGCGGCAGCGATGCCAGGGCCGAGATTTTTCTTCACCTGTGAGTTAAAGATGGCGTTGTTGATTGGGAGCGAGATCGAAGCCCCAAATGTGCGGACACATAGCAACGCACCAACTGAAAGTGAAATCAGCTCAGGTGGTGTGCCAAACTGTGCAGCCGTGATCAGGGACGTTAAAACAGTACCGAGCCCCCACCCAAGTATGACGGCCAGGCCCCACATCTCCTGTGAACTTCCCTCATCGACCCCTATCATCGCACCTGAGAGCTAGTCAGCCATGGGTTGCTTTACCTCGATATTGCTGGAGCCACTGACCATAAAAAGCGGTAAAGCACAAAAAGCCCAATACCATGGCGCCTCGCAGCGCCTTTCGCCAGGAGATGTACCATCCCACGATGAAGCTCGCTACGAAAGCGGCGAAGAAGGTCATCGAGAAGCGTAAACCGATCTGTAGTGGGTCTGTCGTGAAGAGAATCGCAATCTCCGTTGTGAAGAAGGTGTTGGCCGTGAAGAAAACGGAACCCTCGACAAAGATCTGAACCAAGGCCAGCGGGAAGTTCCGGCTCTTTCTGAAGAGCTCGTGATGAAACAGGCCGTCCTTCTTGATCTTGACCTCATAGAAGATAATAAAAGCCAGGATCGCCATGCCAAGGATGAATGGTCCCAGTATGTGTGCATCGTTCCAATTATACGGGTTTTGTGACCATGTCAGTCCAACGACCACGAGCGTGAGCCCGATAGGTACGGAGCAGATGCCGACCCAGTCCAGGCAGCGGAGCTTCTCGTTCAGAGTCAGGGTGGTCTGCAGCTCTCTCGGGGGTGGGTTGTAGCAGAGGAACGTGATGACGGCCGTGAGGGCGCCCACGCCGGCGATGAAGTACCACAAGATGCGCCAGCCCTCGACGTAGTTCTTGCATAGACTCGTGCCACCGAGCAAGGCGACAATACCGGCGGAGGATTGCATCCCGGTCATGCCGCCTTGGGCAAGCGATCGATATCGTCTGGGCACGATTTCGGCGGCCACGGCAAAGACCAGCGGCGAGACTGCGTTAGCGGTGCTGGCAAAGACATTCCCTGCGAGGGCCATGCTCATGTTGGTGGCACGAGAAACTATGATGCTCCCGATGCAGGTTACAACAGAAGCGATTACCAACGGCCCTTTGCGGCCCCAGTAGTCTGCGATCTGAGAAATCGGCGTGACGAAAGCCAGAGTTATGATGGTGTTGGTCTGAGGTAGCCATTGTGCTTTCCCAGGATCCCCGATATCTTCAGCCATATACGTTCCAACCTTGTTATACAGCCTTAGCACCTAGCATAGATACGAAGACGAGCGAAGACGAGGGGGGCAGAACCTACCAACCCTGAAGACACGACCGTTATCATGCCTGCGAAATTAACGAGGACGAGGGCCTACGTAGAAGTTGTGCGCATCAGCATCAGAACGAGTCATCTTGGGCCCAGAAGAAGGTCTCACCAGATAAATGAGGACAACAGATAATGTCAGTCCATGGTAGTTGTCAACCTCGATCGTGGGAATCCTACCGACATCTTCTACCGTGTCGACCTCTCCGAAGGCAGCCTGCTCTTTCGAATCTTCGTCTTTGTGGGGGAGCATGATTGAGGTTGCCTGTTGCAGCTGTCTGTTCTTTAATAGTTGAGGAACAGAAATTGCAGCAACACTTTACTCGGCCAGAATTGCGCTGCAGAACGGACGTCGCATGTATTCATATCTGGCTCGAGCTTGTCTTGTCTATCTAGGTACCGACATCGTTCATACAGATCCTCACATTCCGATTCGCAGCCTTGTTCCGCGGAACCCCCCACGTATCACAGGGAAGCAAAGGGACACCTTGGGGAAATCAAAAGAATGGGCTCTATCCAACAAGACTCACGGGCTTCGTGGCGCACAGCAAAACCAGGGCAGGGCCCTGGCCGTACCCGGATTGCTTGCCGTAAAGGCATTGCCTTTACTGAATGAGCTTAAGCGAAAGTTTGTCTTCTGCCTAGGCCCCTGTTTCCCCGCGTTCTCTTCCGTGGTGGACCCCACTTCCCCGGACTCCATTAGTTAGCTTCCTTGACAACTGACAGGTATCGGAATGTGGTCGCAGGGTGGCTTGGTTTGGTAGACCTGTATCATTGTGCATGGACTCTTGAGGGGTGGGCGATATGCTGGTGTATATTCCTTGTCCAGCCTCTAAACCGGACATCGGGATGGATTAGGTTTGCAAGTACGGTGAGGGATTCGACAACCGGGTAGTAGTAATGGGCGCCGAGCAAAAACCTGCTTGGGTCCAGGTAGTCTACGAGATACAAATCTATGGCCTAAATATAAATATATCCCGGAAGTAGCAGGATACATATAATCAGATAATTATATTAAAAACGGATATTCGCAGGGCAGAAAACGGATAGTACAGGGCAACATATACCTTCTATATACAAACAACCCAAAAATGCCAGCACCCTCTATTTCCAGGCATTATATAGCATCTCGCTTACTTTAAGGAACACAAAGAATACCGGGTTAGGCCTCAAAGGCTTCGGCCATACTGTATTTGTTTAATTATCTGGCTAACTTTTAGTCTTTTTTTTATTATTTTAACTACTTGCTATCTACTTAGCCTTTAAACTACTCTTCCTAAAGCTTATACAAAAGGTTAATAACGGTATAGTATATATTACTATTATTACCCTTTTACGGTAACTTTAGGACCTCTTATAGCTTCCCCTTCCTTTTTAATTTTAATACCTTCTTAATATCTTTAGCTTAGGATTCCTATCCTATAATAAAAAAGAATACCTAAAAAAGGATAATATAATTCTTTTCTTCTTTAATTTCCTTCTTAGATATATTATTATTATTAAGGAAGTAGTAAATATAGTCTTTTCTTTCCTTTAAAAGGCAATTTTTTACCTCTTAAAAGTTTTTAAGATAAAATCTTTAAGGTAATTTAAATTATTTATTAATATTAAAGAGTATATAATTAAATATGGGCTATAGTGCTTACTATAGTAAGGGCTTCCTTAAAAGCTTTTTCTTATAGTTTCTTTACATAATTTATATATATAAGGATATAAGATAGAGAAATTACTCTATTTTAAGTTATAGAGTATTACTTTTTATATAAGGCTTTTATATAATTACTTATTATATAACTAATTACTTAAGCTAGTAATAGGCTACTTATATTAATAATCTACCGCTAGTCTCAACTAGCCTTATCTATACAGCCTTACAAAGCTATCTATATTTTTTAAGGTTTATCTAATATTATTAATATAGTATACCTATCTAACGCTAGGTCTTTAAGCGTTTACTACTGTATAAAGGGACCGCTTACAGCTTTAAAAGAGCACGTATACGGATTAAGAACGAAACCACTTGGGCCTCAAATAGTGCTCGGCGGTGCCTACCAGCACCATCCGCCCTCGCCCCATCCGGCCCTTTCTTAACTTAATTACCAGCCCTAAAGTTTATAAAGTAAAATAAGGTAAGCAATTAACTTAAGAAAGAGTTAGGCAGGGGGAGGAGATTTAATTGGTAGGTATTGTTGTTTATATATAGAAGGTACATGTAGCCCTGTACCATCCGTTTTCTGCCCTACGAATATCCGTTTTCATTATATTTGATCGACTTAAAGCATATCTAGTCGCGTCTTCGGCTTCAGAGTCTGACATCACCTGTCGCGCTACAGGCTCCCACTGGCACGAACCTGGCCATTGTCTCCCAACTCGGGCTGCTGTGATGCTCTCGCTCCGGAAGGGATGGGCTCAATCGGATGGAACTTGTTGAAAACTGAGTTGGGGTCGTATTTGTTCTGCATTTCTTGATTAGCTGGAAAACGGCTTTGCGATAATTTGTCGGCATAGGCTTGCCTTGACCACTCGCAATTTATCGTAACTTTGGCCCCATACGTCCCGGGGACTGGCTGGGATGCTCGTCGCATTTGCTGCTAGGCCTAAGTCCTTGCCGGTGTTCCGAGTCTGGTAGCGTCGAATAATTGACGTGCTCCCCTCGAGCCAGGCCGCGGCCCCTTGGTCACTCACAGGAGTGTGGTGCCTGGCGTTACTCATGGTCAGACCTGAAACATTCACTTTATGTCATGACGGAGAAACTCACTGGCCGTGGATAACAATAGCAGAATGTACAGGCTCGTTAATGGGGAAGCAACTAAGCTCCTGTGGGTATTCAGTATAGGCTCATGCTGTACTCGGTTGGGCAAGGGCGCAACGGCCGAGGGGGCAGGGGCTGGTCATCCATGCATACCGGATGTTTACGGCGGGTTGCGTGGAACTCGAGAGCGACCATGGAGTCAGCGACGTCGGGGCTAGATGCCGTGTAGGTAATAAATGAATCCCACAGCTCTTCGGCCATTCCTGCCCAGAGATCTGTAACACCACAGCCAGCGTTTATCACGCGGGGTGGCCCGCTCAGTAGGGCATCGTCGAAAGAATGGGAGAGTTCTGGCATGGAGAGGTTTGCGACTGTCTGCTCCATTGAAGGCTTGGGTGCTTCTCGGAATGAAGCCCACACATCGTCGTACCGGTCTGGATCTCCGACACCAGTGAAGTTAAGCATGATAATTGGCTGCGATTCCGTCAGAACCGTGTAAGTATGCGGTGGCAGTGGGGACACACTGTACGCAGCTTGTCTGGGGATCTCATAAAGAAGATAAACCCGATCAACCACTCGTCTGACTTGTATACCCGAGTAAGAAATGTCTACAAATTATTATGATAAACGCATGTCAGTCATCAGTGCCAGGCACCATCGCAGAAGGTCACACAATGTTTCAGTATCTTACGCGGAACTTTTCAAGAATGGCTGGGAGGCTTTCGCTATGGAAAGCCATATTTCGATAGAAGAACTGGCTCTAACATATAATCTCGGTCAATTGTCGCTCAGTAGACAGTCCTTGGTGGGCTTACCGGTTCAGAAAACGTTCGAAGAACAAAGTCTGTGACAACGCCAAATTGGGAGGATCCTCCTTTATTGTGACAGTTAGCCACCGCCGAGTGAGCTTTGTGGCCAAACACCCACCTTTGATAGCCCATGACAGATCAGGATGCTCGCTCTCGCTGGCCGTGACGATCTGCCCGTCCGCGAGAACGACCGTCGAGGACAATACATTATCGCAGCCCATCCCATACTTGCCTGTCAGTGGGCCCCAGCCACCTGTCGAAATGCGTTAGAGCGAGAGAGTTTGAAGGAGAGGGCTTAACACAACCTCCAGTCAAATGGCCGCCGACGCCGACAATATGTACGCCGCCACCAACGCATATCAGCCCGTACCTGTGTAGCGTCGTGTACACATCTCCCCAACGGCATCCACCGCCAACGGTGACTTGGCCTTTGTCTTTGTCAACCGAGATACTGTTGAGGTCACTGAGATCAATGACGAGACCATCCTCGGCACTGCTGGCCCCACTGGCATGGTTACCGCCGCCTCTCACAGCTATGCTCAGATTCTCCCTGCACAAGTATTAGAACTCGCACTCATGTTTCCGAGTGCCACATGTACAAACTGGGTGGCAAATTTGAGGGCCAGAGAGACATCTTGTGCCGAGGTCGGCAAGACGACGTATCTCGCCCTGCGCTCTGCTACTGCCGAGAAACGACGTAGCAAGCCTTGAAAATCCTGAGACGTACTATCCACAACACGTCCCATGAATCCCGAGTTTTGCAGCTTTACCTCTGCCATTGTGGTGAATCTTCCAGCGGGTGTTTCGGTCCAGTCGCACGTCTAGTCGCACGCTTTTCTTGGTAACCCTAGCTTCGCGCGGACTCTTCGGCTCGAGACAAATGGCGTTCACGTAGCTTGTAAAACTGGGGGGATATTTGCTCCGACGATAATTCTGTCTTTACAGCGACTCCAGATACCAGGCCATATTTAAAGATCGCGGAAAGCACCGCGGATCGCAAATCAATGATGGCCAGGGGCTGGTGGTGCGGAGATTCAAGGTCGGGGAAAACATGAGCGCCGAGCTGGAACTTGTGGCTCGCTAGAGAATACACCGCGGGCCTTTCCGTGAACCGATGCATGCCATTGATTTTTGTCTATTGGTAACATGTCGCAAGTAGTTTCTAGCGCCCATCAAGTTGCAGCTGCGGCCCCGAGGTTGCGAAATCATTTTTGATGGAGTGCGGGATTCACGGTGTGGCACCCACGTTCTGCAACCCACCAAGCCGTGTATTGTGGGTGGCTGTAGAGTACCTAAGGTAGAGTTGCAGCGTTACGGTATTCTTCGGCTTCTCATACTGCTTCGCAGCTAAGATTGAGGCTGGTGATCATGCAGAGCCATTGAATTGATGTATCGCGTGGCGCAGTCACCCGTGGACCGCCAGCTGAAACTTAAGACTTCTCGCGGACATCGTCACCCACCTCAGGAATCCACCTGACTCGCCTGCTTGCAAACATCTCCAGCGCTGGCTTACAGTCATTCAGATCCACGCCCTGAGAATCCGCAAACAGCCCGAGTTGCAAACACCTCGCATCGGGGTCAGCCGACTCGATGATGCAGACAGGACTGCCACAGTCGGCGCACATCGTTCTCTGCATGGGATGACCAGAGCCAGTATCGTTGTCCATGAAAATCTTGTGAGGTCCGCCTGCAGGCCCGATTGGACCTGGAGGGTTTGGCTCTGGTTGGAATTGGACATTCTGCTTAGGCACGACAAAGGCGTATGATGCAACTCCACCGCTGCGCCGTTTGCATGATGTGCAGTGGCAGGTCAGAGTTGGGAAAAATGCAAGGGGCTTGCCGGTGACGGTGACCTGCAGATGAGATTCAAGCCTGGTCAGCAATGGGTGGGAGAAAGCCAAGGCATGCCCGCCCCAGGAGCGGCCAGCCACTCACCTTGACATTGCCACAAAGGCACTGGCCTGACGTGTTCGTGGACGACATTTGTGGAAATTGGGCTGCGTTGAGATCGTGTGTCGTTGAACGGGACGAGAGCCGAAGCAGTAGCCTTTAGTAGCTGGTTTCAACAGAGATGGTGTTGTACTAGTTTGGACAATGAACTTGACTCTGTGTCGCCCCTTGGCCCCATTACAGAAAGTCGCGGGCAAAGAACGGTCTACTCTAGATACGCGGTATCACAACCACGTCATAGGAAAGATGACTAGGCATGACGTTGCCTAGCGGCTGACCGGGCTCGGTCCGAGGCGATGTGGTTGACCGAAAATCACACGTAACCTACACCGACTGTGGTCTTCGACGTAACATAAAAAATACCGAGCCGGCTAGCCTGGTTTCATCCTGAAGTGACAACTTAGCCGCAAGACTCTGGACAGAGGTCCAATTAATGTCGTAGTGCTGGGCTGTTCTATGTGCATTCAACTTTAACCTGTGCCTCTGTCCTCGGCAGGGAAACCAATGTATTCGCATGTTTGCTGGCATTGCATCTACTTGCCACGGAATTGAATGATCAAAGACGTGAATTAAGATTCCAGAGATTACATTTTTGTGCTGCTACCACAACATGTTACCGTGGTGGAAAGGCCGGGGAGACGTAGCATCAATATGAAGAATCCCGCCCCAGACGCCTGTGGCCTTGTACGATTGAACGAAATTCATGTGGGAAAGAACATTGATTTTAGCTAATAGTTGCCCCTCGTTGGAATCGGCCATGAGTCTAACGGCCCATTGAGCTGTTGAGTCGTTGTCGTAGTGGTGGTTATACCCTGGACAGGCAGATCGACACTGGTATCGGAACTGGGTTCGTAGTAGGCATCCGCGTGATACCCATACTCCTTACGTGGATGATCCAGTATACCTGGCTCCTCGGGTATCTCCGTCAGTTCGAACATTCCAGGTGACTTCTTCTCCTCGCTCTTGGATAGTATCGAAGCCGTCCGGGAGGGGAGTGACTTTGATTTGTGCTCCACGAGCGTTGAACCACGCCATGTCGATTTTCCTTGCGATGGCTCCGTTGCGTCAAGCCTTCTGGATGTGAACGAAGTATGCAAATCCTTGATGAACGGCCTGAGCACAGGAATACATTGTACCATGATTGTCCCTGCCACTTCGGCACTGTACCAGATCTGTGAAATTGCATCACGCAACATATCTGTGCAATGCCATGTCAGCCCTGTATTCTGCATTTGCACTGAAGCTTTTTGTTCTTTTTCCTCTCTACCCTTAGACCTTGGGTCTTGCTTGACCACCTACGACATAGAGGGTCCGCCCACTGGGTTGAAATCCGAGGAACACTTACACCAGTAGTCGTGCTCGTGCATGAGCGGCGAGTCTTTCCACCAAGTTCGAATGGCTGTGACGATAGCAATCCTGTCATTTCACCATCAGCCGGTGGAACTTGGATATCGAAGGTCAAGGGGCATCGGAATAGCAACAGCTGCACCTACATCATACCCAGGCTTAGGGTGACGCATAGTCCGATCTTCTCTCCACGTTTGAGATTCAACGGCCATGTAATGAACCAGGGGAAAATGGCGAACATGAAATCCATGACAATATTATAGACTAGAAAAGTGGTGAGTGATAAGGTTTTAACGCAAGAGGCTCTGGCCTGTGGAGTGACTCACTGTTTCCCACCTCCTTGAAGTCCTGAGAAAACGTCCAATCCAGACACCAGCCTGGAATTCGATACCATTGTTGGTAGTCGTGCCTACCACAGATCTTGGCAAATTGGAAGACACATTTCGTCGCAGCGAGACCGTCCATCGTGATGATGCAGAACCATAGCAGGGCCTGCTGCCAGGGCCAACGCGACCATGTTGAAGCATTGCACATGCGGAGGAGCGTGATGGCAAAGGCTGTCTTGGTAAGAGCCTGCCCAATGACTGTGCCGTCTGAAGAAATGTTGATCAAAACTTTTCAATAAGAGTTAGTAGATGAAGGCATGTAGAATATTAGGATAGCCATTTCCCCATGGCCTGATGCTGAGTTTGGATCCGGAAGCTGCTTACTATGCATGCGGTCGTCCCAACTCCCCTTCGAGTACCCGGTGGCGTATTCAATGGTGATAAGAATATCAGTGCCCAAGAGAATAAGCTAGAATGCAGCACGTAAGTCACAGTGGTTCCAGTCTATTGACGTAGTTATCCCGGCAGTACTTACCCAGCACACGATGAGCAGGTAATCGTCATACCAGAGACCATGCCGTGTTCGATTGACCTTGACCCAGACCCTTAGTGCCAAAAATACGCTCGCACCAGCAAAGAGACACCATAGTCCAGCGTATAGCTCCCTAGCCGGGTCGTAGTAGTTGTGTTCTTTTCGCGGGGACAAAGCCAGGAGATCGGGGACCATGATCGCATCACGAAGCGGTGCCATGTCGCGTGCTGTCGTGTCGGTTCAGTGGTTGTGGGCTATAAGCTGTCCATCCGAATTGACCATAATTGTTCGCCGGCACCAGCACCGCGAGAATCGAAAGTGAGGGGGAAAAGCCGAGAGAAAGAAGCAATGAGCAGATGAAGAGGCGTCAGAAGCTTTCGCATCCGAAAGGGGATTAACCTGAAGAAGAACGATTGGAAGGAAATTAGGTGGCCTACAGGGCCGGGCCCCTCCAGGGCTGGCGTGACCCACGTCGCCTACTTGCAGATTGATTACGCACGCGGACTTTTGGAGGGCCTGCGCTGGGAAAATGACCCCGTCAATTTTCGCCCAGCACGAGGGCTGGAAAGGGAATGCTTCGCCGTTGCCGCAGCCGCGCTCCCCTGGCCTGTGCATCGATCCTTGAGACGTATACTTTGGTCCGCTGCACCAGATCATTTCGCCGTGGGTGGATATACTCACAACACCTGGCAATCGTGACAACAGGCTGCAGGTGTGTGGCAGCTTCATCACCGATGTGTGAGGGTATGCTGGGTCTCCAAATGCCGCCTCCATCCACTCGCCCACCCAACAAGCTGCATCGCGATAATCATTTTTGAGATCGACACCGGGATTCTATCCGACAACGGCCTACGGCCAGAACAAATAACCCCCGGCCTCGAAATTACGAGCTGGGTCACACCTAGTCTTTCCACGTTGGCAAACTGGGGTTTCCCTTTTCCGTCTCCCTCCCGCGATGCCTATTCGGTTTCTCACTGACAGTTGCGTCGTTGAGAAGTGCGAGGCGGCGTTCGGCAGACTGCTGCCCATAGTCTGTGGGATGACAGGCCTGTCAGGGCGGGTCCAATCAAGTGAGACCTCACCCCATTGCTTAGCCACGTTTTTATCTGAAACGTAACCCGGGATGTGACTAGTGGACTCGCTGCAAAGTCTCCCCTACCAGGGGCGCAGGGGTATCACGGCCACCTTCCACAAGAGATCTAGAACATGGCAAAAGAAGCAAAATAGTCAGCTTTGAAGGCCCCATCCGATCCATCCTTACGGGCGTGCCTCGGCAATAAACATAGAGTCACGGCGCCTTTGTCAATCGTCCCCGAGATTGGAAGCGGGGCTTCGGGGGCGTCCTTTGCGGCATGCCTTGTTGGGTAGCACTCCGTCCTGTAGGACAAACTCGATCCCGTGTTGCGATATGGGTGACTTTTGCAGGTCAACACATCCATGTCGAGCCAAGCTAGTCTTGGTGAGCTTGAATCGCATGAGTTCCGGCGGGGAGATCGAGGCTTAATTGTTCGCGGATTGGAGGAACTACCTCTTGTCGACCACACCACCTGATTGCAAAACCAGCACATCACAGCTGCCGTGGATAGTATCGCTATCGGCTCAGAACTGGACGGTCTTTCGTAATAAATTAGCAGTCTGCAAACTCCTGGAACGCACGTGGAGGCCAGCCAATTTCATTTCTTCCGGAGAACCCCCTGTCGTTCACCCGCCTCGTGCCGCAGACAATCAGGGGTATCCCTTTCATCTAGCCGGGCTAGACCTGTCGGACAGGGATGCAACGAGAGAAGCAGCATTCAAATGTTCCATTGCGATCCACGTGGGAACGCGGATGTGCCCGCCCAGTACGACACTCGGGAAATTTACAAACATGACCCGGGAATCATTGAAACAATATTTCCCGTCTGTATAGACAAGAACCAATCTCATAAATGTTAGATGGACTCCTCCATGTTGTAATGATGGGCCTGGAACCTACACAGATGTTCCAACGCTGTGTGTCGATGCAATCTACTCGGCCTCCTGCGCAGGCTGAACTTGAATAAATCACGTTCACAGAGCGAGGGGATTCCAAGCCGAAGACGGCAGCTTCTTCACGAAGAGTATGACTGTCGGAGCCGCAAGATGGGTATTCAAAGGGTATCAAAGGATGGAAAATATATATGCTTGTAGAAGATGAAACTTCATGTCTTAACGTGGGCAGCAACATCGTGCCATTCCTGATCCTTGAGCTGGATGTTAACACGCCATCTATCATTATTTCCGAGTACTCTTGAATGGAACAATCAGTGCCGTTCAGGATGCACGAATCGGCGCATTCACGATACACCTAGACCAGAGGTTGGTCTCGCATGTGTTGCAGGAGTACCTACCATCCTTCGATCCGGTTCCGCAAAAGTCACAAGCCTATCGGCCATTTCTGCATCCACGCTCGCAGTCCGTCTCATGCCCATCTGCCATTCCCTCAACACGCCGGCGTTTCGGACTGTGCTTTTCCAGGCTCTTGTGTTCTTTACCCTGGCGTTTCCTCGTTCGGCTCTCGGAGGCTACACGTGAAGGGTCAGGTTTGTGGGTAAGTGCAATGGCAGCGGCGACGACGATGGCGCGGGCGGGGGAGACGGTGTCGAGCATTCAACGGCCAAGGGATGTGAAGGGATGTGTCGGTGTGTAATCAGTCGACTGATCACGGCCGCCGTTTGGGTGAGGACTAATAACTACGCTAGACTCTGGTGTGAGAGGTCTAGCACTGGCCCTCAAAGAAGCACCGTCCTGTTTAGAGTCGCGCGGCGTTGTGCGCGGAGCACATAGGTGGGAGGCCGTTGCCGACGGGTGCCGCGGATCTGCCTTAAGTCTAGGCTCTCGTCGATGACGAGCCTTGCGCTGATTGGAACCCTATTAAGTGATGAAAACGAAGCCATGGTCGTTGGTGACTGCCCTGGAGGCCTTGCGGAATGATACAAACGAAGATAATTGCAGAAGTGCTTGAGGATGGAGGTACGGCAGCTGTGGCACATATAAGGTTCCTGTGGTAGCAGCCGGTACAGCTATGTAGGTATTCGGTTGAAAAATACACCCTCTCGCACTGAAAACCGGTGCTGTTCAAGAATATCTATGCTAGCGGATCATTAAATGTACTTGTCGTGTTAGGAGCTGAGCCTAGATTTAGACAATATCATTAATAGCTAAATTAAGAGTTCAAATCAGCATACGCTATATCCATCTATATTTATGTACTCATCTCGTATAAATAATTCGTGTCGACTTACAATCTAGTCCGGGAATATCCGCTTAATGCCGCAACTACGCTATAATAATTGCCTGTACTGGTTTGCCTGTCCGGTTAAAAGGCTTGATTATGCTGTTTAGAGGTGATTGCTGCCCCTGATTGTTGTTTTTGTTTTGTAACGTTGCTCTGCTGTTATAAATTAGGTGTAAGTCTAAGGGAGTAGGTTTATGGGCGTAGGTCTGTTGGAGTAGATTTGTGGGAGTGGGTGTTATGGGAATGCGTGTAATGGATGTGTGTGCTATGAAAATGTCAGTTGTGTCTGTCTGGAGCAGCGTCTAAAATGCTACTCTGTGACGACCCGTAACTACTAGATTAGTTGTATTAATACCTGAACGCAATTCTTTTCGCTTTCAAACGTTCTGAGTACGGAATGGTAAGGATCTGGTGGGTTGGTCCTGGAGCCTTTGCTTTTGTAATGGCTGGTGGAGCCCTCCCTCTCTTAGGCCCTGGTATGGCAAACATTGATGCGTTGTCATTAGGGGTATCTTCTCTGGACTCTGTGCTTTGCTGACGCTGTGAATCAGATGGCTCTTATGGGTTGTCTACAACAGTAGGATCCCTCTTTCTGATCGAAGTTCGAAACTACCGCTACTAGATTTTGTTACTGGTTTGTTGTCGTGTGGTCTCTTTCTAGCCGCTGACCTACGGCCTTACTACGCCTCCTTCCAGGGTTGACGACTTTTTCGGTACTGCTCTGATTATTACTACTTGTAATACTTGCGCTCTGGCGGCTTTGGTGGTTTGAGTAAAGTGAATGATTGAGGCTATAGTGGTGGCCCTGCATAACTACCAGTATCGCTCCGACTTCAATTTGGATAACCTTTCTCCGTGCGAACCCCTCAATTACTTGGTAAGAGCTATCAGGGCGCCCCGCGACGAGAGCTCTAGAGCCGTAGCGGCGACACCACTGCCGACGGCGACGAGGAGCAGCATGACGACCCTCTGTGGGTCATTTCCGCCTTTAGCCTTGGGTCCTCTCGTTTTGGGTCTCTCGGCCTTTCCCATAGTTTGCGACATTCCTCTTGCTGCTTTTTTTCGACTTCTCATACGACTCGGTTAAGAACTATGCGGGCTTGGCCCTACGTCTGGCTGGACGTTTTGGTGATCGAAAAAGAGAGAGCCTGGAGCAGAGTGTGTTTCTTCATAGTCTGTGTGCGTTTTCGCTCCCACCAGCAGCGGCGCTCCGCCTTCAACTCAAGCAACCCATTTGCGCCAGACTGGTCTGTGTGACCACATCCGGTGGAGACAAAATGTTACCGAGTCGTCAAAAACGAAGACCGATGCTGCTCCCAGGAACTATCTTTTAAGTCAGAGTCCATGTCTACTGACTGTTCTTGCCACTGTTAACTGGTAGCTTGGGCTTGATTGTGTTCACGTCTTGTGGCCACTTTGATAGTGTTTCTCAAGTGCCTGGAGGGCGAGAACCTTGCCGTTAATTAGTATATAGTGGTCAATTTATGCCACCAAGGAAGGTAGGACTCAATGCAGACTTCTCGAGGCCTCCAATGAGAGTCCGGCCTTCTCCGAAGCCTTGCTCAGCTAGACGGCTATTTGTCTCATATAATGATATACACTTAAGATGCTGTCATGGTTTAGGAGCTCGAGTATTTATCATTTAATATGCAGAGCAACGAGAAAGTTGAATAACATATTTAAAAACGGATATTTACATCCACTTAAACGGATAATATATCTATACATATACCGCCCCAATGCATATATAAAGCGTACCACCTAAATTAATATATAAACGCATTATTTTAATTTAGCCAGTATTACTACTAGCTATTATATTATAAGTATAGCTAAAAAAACGCTTATTATAATATAATTACTTAAATTAATAATATTTTACTATATATCTAATTTATATAAACTATAATCTTATTTTAAATTTCCTCCTCCTCCTCCTCCTCCTTATTACTAATAATATCCCTAATAATTAAATTTACTTAAAATAACTAATTAATACTACTACTTAACTCCTAATCTTATACTTAAGGGTATACCTACTATTAAAATTTATATAATTAATCTTATAATATTTAATAATACCCTTTATTTTTAAAGCTATTAAATTACTTTCTTTATAACCCTTTCTACCTACTACTACCTTTAAGGAATACTAATATACTATATATTACTACTATAAGTATCCTCTTTATTTAAAAATTAAAGGGTTATATTATTATATTTAAAAGCTAAATTTATATACTATATTAATATTATTATTATCCTTATTTTATTACTTATTTTACTATTTAAATTTATAATAATAAAGGTTATCTTTTTACTTATTATAGCTTTTTTATAGCTTTTAAAAATATCTTTTTTATTATTTATAAATATAGTAATTTTATAAGGTTTACTTTTTATAATAATAATCTTTTTTAGTAAGAGTATATTAAAAAATAAGTTTTTAAAGATAAGGTTATAATTAAAATATTAATCTTTATAAATATTACTGCTATAGTTAGGTATAATATACGTATATATAAAGTGTAATAGTTTCTATTTACTTTATTAGTTTAGGAGAGAAGCTATTTAATTGCTAGCTATTAGCTACTATTAGCTAAATATTAGCTAGCTACTATATATTATAAGCTATATTTATTAGTATATTATAGTAATTATTTAGTATAAAAAGTAAAGGTTTACTAACCTTAATAAAAAAAGAAATAAATAATATATATAGGATTTAAACCCTTAATTTATTAAGTTTATTTTTTAAAATTAATTATTAATTTTAATTAATTAAATTATTATAAAAAGTAAGTATAAAGAAATTTAAAATTAATTTTAGGGTTTAATAAAGTAGATAGTAATAATTTATAATTATAAAATTAATTAATATAATTACTACTTATTTACTTTATTATTTAAAATTAATTATTATTTTTATTATATAAATATTTTATTTTT